>JABXWE010032869.1:0-13560 GCA_014611495.1 Limonius californicus
ATGAATGCTCAAATCTCTCGGTCCGCTGCTCTAATGTAATATTATACCGTAGAACAAAGGCGATGTTGCCGTGATTTCGGAGGTGACAACAGGCACTACGTACACCGGAGGTGACTTCGTATTGGTCATACCGAATTCGGAGGCGACGCCAGCGCCAGCGATATACACTCGAACTAAAAGACAAATTTGTAGACACCGGACGTACTAAGTCACCTCCAGGCAAATTCTCGGGTACGGACTGCTGAGCACCTCTATTATCAGAAAAGCTAACAACTATGGCGATACGTTGTTACCTCCAAAATCGGAGGTCATAACGTAATTTTGGAGGTGGCAGCATACAATCAGTACATATTTCGGAGGTGATAGCTTAACAGGCATCAATATATATATATATATCCATATATATATATACACATATTGGCGTGTTACAAAAAAGGCTCTTATGAAGATAACTTATTTCTAAATTGAGTAAAGCTATATTATACTGCACTTTGCAAAAATGAATTTTTTCCGATGTTAGATGGGCATAATGATGTGTAACCATGAATTCTAGGTTCTCCGTTCGTTTTATATGTGTGCAGTTATTTTGATAAAGGTGTGGAGGAATTTATCAATCTTATTGGTGTATTCTTGAGCTGCAATTATTAAAATGTAAGTAAAATCGTAATTAGTTTGACAAATACATACTAATTTGTAAATAATTGAGCTGTATGCTTTTCTTTTGAGGAAAGTATGTTTATAGTGATGAGCTAGAGTATGTTAAGAAGTTATTAGTTGATTTTGTTTAACATATAATTCAGTTTTAAGAATTTATTTAAAAATTTTGGTAAAAGTATTTGTTATAATTTTTAAATGCATTTTCAAACTTATACCAAGTGAGGTATCAAAATTTTCACATATTAATGTAGAATATAATGGTCTTTCCAATATTGATGTTAAATAATGTATAAGAAAGTTATTGTAATTTATAAGAATTTGATAAATTTTGGTCATTTTATTCTTGACTCTGTTTGGCTGATTTAGTTTAGGTCGAATTATTTATATTGTTGTTTGTATGCTGTTTCCTTAGCAATGGGTGAAAAATAGGAGTTTTGTTATTTTAAAAGTTGAGAGTTCCAATTTTACCATCTCTAAGACTGCAAGTTTGTTAGACAGCTCCTCAAATTTATTTATTTGTATGTCGATTTATGTAAAATGGCAATAAATTAAAGTGTTTAGTGGTTGAGTACATACTTGAAGTTGTTTTACTATACTTACGGCTGAGCTTTTGGAAAAACTCAAGAAAAGTAGAAATTGCGTTGCAGAATTGGAAAATTAGTGTTGTCTGATCAACTTTGGTTGCCGATAGTCGTGTTGTTTATTGTAGGTTCGTTGTTGGGATAGTTAATTACCACAGTTTTATGTCTGGTCGCACGAAAATCCTCAAGAAATCAGACCTACTTCAATTCAAATCGAATTTAGCATCAATGGGAGTAATAAGCGGCCACGTATGAATGCCGCACTCTTTCTTGAGTTTCTTGAAAACGACTTAGGAAACTTCATGGAAGATGTGCCCCTTAAATTGTTGCAGAGACGAAATGAATGGCCTCCACATTATGGAATTCAAGTTAGAGGGTGATTAAACGATAACTACCCGTAGCGTTGGATATGTTGAATAGCGAACGCGAACGGATTACACTTTTGGCATCTTCTTTAATCTTCTTCATTCTTTCTTCTTAGTTTACAATAAAAAAAATTTTTAAACGATCCGGCTTGTTTTGTTTGCTTTGCTAATATCTTTAAAATTAAGACCTCAATCTAAGATTTGTAGCAGTGCATCTTATTCTAAAATGAATGGGAATTTTGAAAAAAGGGGAAAAAGTTGAGAAAACTCCGTGCTCGCCAATGATAGGACGCATTTGAAGTAACATAACTTCTGAAAATAGTCCTACACAAGGAAGGTCCGCGGACAACTTTGTTGAATTTGCTCCTTTTTCCTACAAAATATAATCAAAAAATTATTTGAGTTTGTAAACTTTGACACTATATGACTTTCTTAGGAACCAAGTAAGAAACATATATAACATCTTTCATCAGAATTACCGGGAAAATATTTTCATAAAATATTCAAGATTAAAACTGAAATACCCTGTACACACGTACATAAATACACAATTGACAATTATAACTAGGTCAGAGATACACATCTTAAGTTTGAAAAACAAATATTTGCCCTTGCTGAACAACACATAAATTATTTAGCACCGCAGAAAAGTTATAATGACATGTCCGGAGTGTTGGAAGATTCTACCCCTTCATATCAAGTACCTAATAAAGAATTGGTGCTGGGATTTGAAATTTTGAAGGAAGTCGTGTCAACATGCATCAGGTGCTGAACCACCAAAAACTGAAAATATTGATTTATTCTATGATATGGCACTGAGTAATCGAAGAGTTGCGGTCAAATATATTGCTGAGACATGTCGCTTTTCCGTTGGAAGCATTGAGAAAATTTTGCACAGAGAATTGGGTCTGAAGTAGTATGCGAACGATTTCGAAAATGTGGTCACCTGATCAGAAGCGGCCCGATTTCTCACAGCTGCAAGCGGTTTGAAAACAATGGAAACAGACTTGGATGTATTTTTGGAAAGATTTTTAACTATAGATGAACATTGGGTCCGCCACTTTGATCAAGAGTCAAAACGGCAGAGTATGGAATGGCGCCATGATGGTTCCCAGCCCCCAAGAAAGTTCCCTGTGCCTTCATCGGCCGGAAAGACAATGGCAACAGTGTTTTAGAATTCGGAGGGAGCTTTTCTTGTTGATTATTTACCACGTGGTCACACAATAACAGCAGACTATTACGCAAAACTCATACAGAAAGTTCGTGAGTGTGAGTCTGTGGCTGCTATCCACAATGCTAGATTAGAAAGTTTCAGGTCTGGCCCCTAGTAAATTTCACCTGTTACAAAATCGAGAGAACATTTTGGCAAACTCATTTTTCAGAAGAAGAGGTGATGGCTATTGTGAATGAGCGGTTTGAAGTGCAGGACAAATGATTTTTTCTAAAGGCATTCAAGCTCTGCATCATTGTTATATTAAGTATGCTAAACTTCTAGGCGATTATATTGAGAAATAAAGTTGTCACAAATTTCCAACATATTCGTTTCTATATCAGGGACAATAAATGATGCACCTTCTTGGTATTATGTCCCTGGATAAGGTTTGCTGCTTTTTCAGATAAATGTGGAAATTAGATTTGTTACTTAATATCTCGCCATTAAACAGTTTGCGATTTATTAGCAGTAACATTTTTATATTTAATTTCAATTAAATTAATTATTTGATAATTAAATAAGTAAATGTATGCGCTTGCCGTATTACTGTGCATTTCGATAATAGCCTGGCGTTAAAATATTAATAGTGCTGATTTTTTTACATTTATATATTTTCAGTCCAATGCATAATAACGTTTTAGTTTTACTACAAACGAATAATTTTCAATTTGTAATACTAGAGTACTGTGCGAATTAGTTGGATCAAGTGTGCAGCGCTGTGTTTAGACTTGTTGTGATGTGATTTCTGCATGTCTTAGTCTTGTATGTAATGCTACGATGTTGTTATTCACTGTTTAAGTTCAGTCTGAATTCATACTTTACAGTGAGGATGTGACTGCGGTTTTCTTACTATTTTGATACTGTTTTGATATTTTCTCAACTCCTGTTTCAAACTTGATGTCAGTCCCGCAAACGAGCAAAAGTAATTTCTTTGAAAGATATCGCAATGCTGACAATTTTGGAGATGGTGTGGATTCGAAAAATTGTGTGTTTTAAGGGTAATAAAGGGGCATGAAGAGACTGGATCTGCGAACACAAAAAGAAAAGGACTTTGTGAACGAGAAAGAATACGACACCAAGAGATTTCTAATCATAAGAAATGAGGTGTAAACCCAAAGCTAACCAGAGGGAACATCGAAAGGGAACTTGCGTCTCATGGGGTCGATATGGAAACATCCATTGTGCGCCGCCCCCCGCAATGGCGAAAAAACTGTTATAATGGACAAAGAAGTATCGAGACCGATCGTTGCAGCAGTGTAAAAAAGTGATATTCTTACGAAATCAATATTTTGTTCACGGTTTCAAAACGAATTTCGTTCGGGGCTCGCCCGGTGAACCTCTTCGTACTGGCCACATACAGCAAGTCGCCTAAAGTCATGTTTCGGGGGTACATAATTGCTCCCTGTCCGCAAACACATAATGAACAGCAAAATATATCATTGTTTTGGAGGCGATATTGATCCCGACGGTACAAAGGCTGTTTCCAGATAGTTATGGACTATTCAATAAGATCTTGGTCTCTATCACAATTCCAAGTGCACTAAGTACTTGTTTGCCTAAGTAAACTTGAATGAACTGCAACAGCCAGGAAATTCACCAGACTTAAAGCCGCAGTAAACCGGTGTGCCATGGTGAAGGCTAACATAGCAAAACATTCTCCACTGAAGGAGATGTGTGACAAACTACTGGCATCAGTGCCTAAGAGGGTAGGCCAGTTAGTGACAGCAAAATGTTCTGTTTCATTATTATTCTGTTCGTCCCAACTAATCTGCATAGTACTATATCTACCTGCAATTTCTAAGGAATTGCCGCTTAATATAATAAATTGGGTGGTAAATGAACTGTTAAATAAGTGTAAGGTCTGAATTAAAACAATATGAATGAAATAAGTAAATGTCAGAAATTATACAGTTATTTTAAAATTTATAGAAAGCAATCAACCAAAAACAAACAGTTAAAGGTAAATTTCTAAAATGGAAATTAGTAGAAAGGTATTTCTTATTCATCTTTTCCAGTTTCAACTGATTCGCTTTTTAATTGTACGAGGCTTGTCCAACTGAAACACATTTTTGATCAACATAGCTCTAAAAACAAACGAAATAATTCCAACGACGTTTGTTAATGTTAGTGGTGTTTGTAAGCAACACATTAATAAGCTTCTGGCGTTTCAATTTGATTCTGATTTTTAAAACTTCGATATTGAAATGGCGTTTGTTGTTGAAAATTCGTCCAAGTTTGATCAGCGTGTGGTCCTAAAATTTGTATGCGCTGAGGTTGTGCAACCATTGCAGGATTATACGCGATTGCAAGTGATGTATGCAAATTCTTGTATTGCGTACCTAACCCATGGGTGAGTGACAACGAGGTGCACGGTGTACTGCATTAACAGAAAACAATATGGCATGTGTAAAAGGCCTTATTAGAGAAAAGCGTCGAATGTGAAGTAGAGAAATTTCTGAAATTAATAGTGCGAGTGTAGGATCCGTCCATAGTATTGTTCGTAATCTGGGTTACAGCAAAGTTTGTTCGCAATGGATTCCTCGTCTCTTGCCTAATGAACAAAAATGCTTGCGAATAGGCTTATCTCTGCAACACCTCACAGACTATAGGCAAAATAGTGATGACTTTCTTCTGTCAATAGTTGCTGGTGACGAAATTTGGTGCCATTACTACGAGTCATTCAGTAAGTTACCGTCGATGCAGTGGCAACATTCAAGAACACCACCACCGAAGAAGTTTAAAGGACAACCTTCTGCAGACAAGGTGATGTTAACATTTCTATTCGACCATGAAGTACCCTTGTTGATAGAGTTTAAGGATCCTGGCGTAAATGGCAATGCAAATTTGTACAATGAAACTTTGAACAAGCTTCATCAAGCAATAAGGCGGAAACGTCCACGAAAACTTACGCATTTTACTGCACAGGAATGCTAGGCCTCATGTTGTTAATGTGGTAAAAGAAAACTTCAACGAAATAAATTGAGGGTTTTAGAGCATCCACCTCGTAGCCCAGATCTATCGCCTTGCGATTTCCATATTTTTGTACCGCTGAAAAAGCGTTAAAAGGTCGACATTTTGAGTCGTTCGCAGAAGTACATATAGCTGTGGAAGACTTCTACAATCAGCAACCACAAGAATTATATGATCAGGCTATACATGCATTAGTACACTACTGGGATGGGTGCCTTAACTGTGACGGTAATTATTTGTAAATAAATTGTTGAATATATTTTTATATAGCAAAGATGGGTTTCAATTGAACACACCTCGTAGTTATACAATATTAGAAGTTAAAAATCAAACTAAACAAAGTAATTTTATTCTCCCACACAGTTTTCAAGAAGAAAGCGAACTGAAAGGAGGAACCCTTCAGCATTGTACTGAATAGATAAGTAGAATAGTTTATGTTATAATATGTTGCACAATATTTGATAATATTGTTATTTCTAGAGTTTTTCTGAAAAATATTACAAGAAATAATTTTAGCTTAGATCCCTGATACTATCTTATTTTATATACATAAATTTGTGCGCAATTAATAATCGAGAGAAGGTATAATATGAAGTTGATATCAATATAATTTCAAACAATGGGAAAACAATCGCGATTACTAATCACCGCATTATCGCTTCCCAGAATACTTTCATTGTCGAGACACCTAAAATTGCCAATTTTGTATAGACCATAATAGAATTTCGAGTAGTAGCAGGTCTGATACACTAACAACGAACTAAAAACGAAATGTGGTTGCGCGAAGTGGGCATTCTAGCGCTTTTCTTTCTTAAGTTTTCAAATGGATTTAATTTTACAAAGACTTGCTTTTCCGGATGAATTCGCGGAAAGTATTCAAAATTTTATAAAAGATGACCAAAGCCGAATCTCCGAACAATGTAAATTACAATTATTTGAATACAGTAAAGCTTAATATCACGTGGACGCATGGGCTTGGCTTAGTAAGTAGTTTTTAATTTATTTGACAGAACTTTTAAAGAAGGTGCTGTTTCAGTGTTCGATGCTGGCACCAAAATTCCGTCGGGTATATTGAGTGGCAATCTGGTTGGTTTGGGCAATTTCGATCAGTGCTTAAACATTACAGAAGCTACCTCCGCAGCAGGTATTTATGGAAAGCATTGTATTGGAGAAATTTCATTGAGCTTCCTGAATGGCGCGAATACAAAATCACTTAAAAAAGTAAGTTCAAATAATACATTTCTACTAACATTTTTGTTTGCCTGAACTAAACCAATAGGTGATAAAATTTCTAAAACTGTATTGAATTTTACAATGGTTCTTGCAACGTTTGACTCGGGAACATCTTAGTACAGCAAACCCTCTATCATAGCTTACTGACACTTGAAGGTATATTATAATTACCCTACTTAGCAGGCATTCCATGTTGTTGAATCACCTGAACCAAGAATGCTCAATTCAGAGGGTCTTTTTTCTGCTGCGTTTGCTACCTGTTTACCACACTTGTGCACCACCAATGACCTACAGCAACTGTATTCGTGGATCGGCATCAATGTTACATTTCAAGACTATCTATGTCAGTCAAAATTAACTGATCCTGAACTTACAGGTGGCGATATTGCAAATATGTAAGTAAATTAAATGTAAAGCAACATTTTCGTGTTCTAGCAATTATTGGGGTATCATTTCAGTACATTTTTATCTATTATATTGTATATCATGCTGGCGTCTACTATCTATGATGTTATCGTTTTCTATTCCAAAACAAGTAAGTGCTTTTTTACTATACTACTCCATTGAGTAGATTCACTGCTGACATTGTATACATATTTTTTTGGTGATTTGTTTTTAATATTTTAGAACCCGCCCATTCTGCACTAATAGCTTTCTCTATTTTAACGAACGGCAGAAAACTGATTACACCGAGCAAGAATTCTAGTCAAATTTCTTGTTTACATGGAATTCGTGTAATAAGCATGATGTGGGTGGTTTTGAGTCACAGATACACTTCGAGTTTAATGCTTCCAAAAAGAAATGCTTTCATTATGTTTAATGTAAGTACCTCTCTCTGTTTCATAGCTTCAGATTATTTACTTTACTACAAAATTTTCAGTGGATGTTTGATGAAAAAAATATGTTTATAATGGGCGCTACCGTATCTGTGGATACATTTTTTGTATTAGGTGGATTGGTAGTTAGTTATGGATTTATGACAGCTATGGCAAAAGGAGTAAAATTTAATATTATTATGTTCTACGTTCATAGATACTTAAGGTAACTATAATATACCAAATGCATCACATTGTGTTACTGTTTATCAGTGTTTATTTTCATGACGCGCTCTACATGCTTTCGAAAAGAACCTTATGCAGGATACAATAAATATATATATTAATCGGAAGTTTTACCAATTCAACACGTGTATACTTAATTTTCTAATTTTGGAAATAAATGACGGAGTTGATTCTTGATAGTAATATAGATTAATCTTTAAGAATCGATGAGCGCCTGGAAAATGAAATGATAATGATGAATTAATTATAATGAAATACGTGGATACGTATTCTACTTGAAGAGCATAGTTCGTTTCAGATAAATTGCACGAGGAATATTAATTATTTATAAATACTTGTTTTTTCTATCAGATTCTTTAGATAAAGTAGCAGACATACTTTTTACTTCTCTATGTCTTGCTACTTTTATGCATTGCTTTGTTAATTATTATGTCTTATATAGTCTACCCATATTTTGTTATAATAACCTGAGTCTCCGATGTAGGATTCTTTCTCTAATTGTCTCCCATTCCCGTTTAATTTTATTAGTTAGTTTTTATAATATTGCCTCTATTCCAATTTTCTTCATATCCGCCAATTCATTACATTTACTCTAATTTAATGTCACTTTAGATATTCAATTCCGCATTGTTTGTTCTGTTGTTTCATGTTTCCTGACTATGTTGATAGTTTCCGTAATTTTTAAGGAGATCATGTCACATTTAAAACAGATACAATATATGCATTGAATATTTTGGTTCTTCGTTAAGCTCAAAACAAGTTTTAAATTTCAAATGTAAGAGACATTACGGACTCCTCTACTTATTATTGCTTCTATTCATGATATTTATGGTTATCTTTTAATTATTCGCTTTATACATATATACAGGGTGTCCCTAAATTACCTTAAAAGCTTCAGGTAAACCTTTTTCTTTAAGAGTTCTTAGGACAAAACTGCAAGAAAAAATTTGCACCGTAGCTGGGTTTTCTTGTACGATGGTGTTAAAGTTCATACCTTTAGTGCAGAATTTTAGCCAAATGGTTATAAGAAATTAAGTAACACGTGTATTTGCTTAATGAGGAAACTTAAATTAATTAAAAACCGCTAATTAACGTTGAATTAGCAATTTAGTTCTTCGTTTCAAAGTTGTGTTAAAAATCATACTTTTGGTAAAAGTACAATTTGACAACAATACAGGTGCATGGGTACTGTGATAAAAATTTCGAAAATCTGTTGTTTGCGTTTTGACACGTGTGCCAAGTAAATCAATTTTGAATTGACATTACGAATTCTGCATTAAATTCGCCTTTTCGTGTTATTGAGTTCACTTGTGTTTTGACCACCATTATGGGGTATGCTGTAAACGAGTACGTGGATATGATTTGGATTCTAGCGGAATGTGAGGAAAACTGCGGTGAGGCTGCTAGGGTTTACGCTCAGCGTTTTCCTAATAGAAGGCATCCAAGTCACGTAGTAATCTGAGCTGCAAATCACAGATTTCGAGAAACTGGAAATATCCTTCCTGTTCAAAATTGGGATAGAGGTCGACCAAGAACTGTTAGAGGCAATATCTTAGAAGATGAGGTTCTTGATCTGGTAACTGAAGAGTCAAGTATTAGTGTGCGTGCTGTTTCGAGAGTTGTTGGTGCAACAAAAACCACTGTTCACAAGATCATAAAGGATGATGGCCTTTATCCCTACCACAACGTCAGGGTGCAACATTTATTAGAGGTAGATTATGAAAAACGACAGGTTGTTGCAACAACATAGAAGAAACCAAAGATTTGTAAATAATATTTTACGGACAGATGAAGCCACTTTTACACGAAATGACATTTTTAACTTCCGCAATCAACATATTTGGGCCCATGAAAATCCCCACGCCATGCATGAAGGGAATTATCAAGTTTAGTTTTCGGTCAGTGTATGGGCAGGAATCGCAGATAACAAATTGGTAGGTCCTTTTGAACTACCTCAGCAACTGAATGCTAACAATTACTTGAATTTTCTAAACGCCGAACTCCCAACATTGTTAGAAGATGTCCCTTTATTGGTTCGCCGTCATATGTGGATGCAGTTAAACGGGGCGCCATCCCATTATGCGGCTAGAACGAGAATCTGGCTTAGGGAATTTTATCCACGAAAATGGATCGGCCGCGGAAGTACAGTGGTCTGGCCTCCAAAAAGCCCAGATTTAACACCACTGGATTTCTTCTTGTGAGGCCATTTGAAAAACATGGTGTATGTGACAACAATTGAAAATGAAGAAGAGCCACTACTTCGTATTCGTGAAGCAGCAACAACCGTTAGTGAAGCAATGCTCCAGCCTGGCCAACAGGCCATCGTTACAAGGGCAGTCAAATGCACTGTATCCTAATTTTTACTTTAAACATTTCAATTATTGGCCTACTGATTTTAGTTTTTTCTAAGTTGTTTCAATAGTGTTGCCAAGTTTCAGATTCTTTAAGTAGCTCTTATGAGGAAACTAAGAGCAATAAGAAGTTCCTGTTTGCAATTTTGAGCTCTATATTGTTGTATAAAAGGTTTACTTGAAGCTTTTAAGGCAATTGAGGGACACCCTGTATATATATATATTTAGTTAATGTTTCGAAAACTACCTTTTGATATTCAGGGTGCCCTATTGAAACGGTTTACCGTGAAAAGCTTCATAAATGATCCAATTTGAAAAAAATCGGTGAGGCACTAATAGTTTAAAACGATACAACTTTTGCATGTGTAAGTCATTTACTCTACTTCATAGCTCCCACCACTACTAACCCCAAAATTTTAAATGACAAAAGGGTGTCGAGTAAAGTTTGCTATGCTGATGTTATAGAATTTTCATTTGAGCAACTTCGAGCCAATCGTGTAGTTTTAATTTCGTCGCCTGTATTAAATCACGGACGGTTCGAGGTCCGCCCTGTATGGAGGATGCTCAAAATGTTCACATTTGGATTTCTGTAATAAGTGCCGTGTGCCGCAGCTGTACACGATCTTGCATTGCCGATTAATCTGCACGGTCCGTCTAAATTTCTCAATTTCTTTCATTCAGAAACCTAATCATCGCCCATTCCTCACAACTGGATGAATTTTGATTACCCGTATTCGTTTTGACGCAACCTTATGTATCGCCCAACACCAATACAGTGTTACCGTTTTATCCAGTGATGACTTGATTAGTTGTACGAGTTTATTGTACAAACCTGTCCCTTCACTGGCGGTGAAATGTGTGTTTATTTGCCTATGGTATAAGGCAATTGAACTTATTGTGGAAGCCTTCTAAGAGACGCATTCGGATTCTCCTGGATTGCATTTCTTACAATCTTTTTGGCGTTATTATTTCTTACGCCAGGATTTTCCACTTTGTGATCTCTTATTGACAGATCTTGTCTTTCGAAAACAATCTAGTGTTATTGACAACTGATTTGCAAAATGGTTGAAAATCAAAACAGCAAGAGGAAACTGTTGTTAAAATTCTTCCAAACATGCGTTTATGTAGCTTCTCCATTCCCCATTTTCCAAACGTTGTCCATTACGGTAGTACATTTCAATCATACAAATTTCATGTTCCTGCGTAAACGTATTCAAAAATGTATGGTCACTATCAGAAGTATCGCAATGAATTACTTCTGTGTCAAACTTCTGAATAAGGCAAATATATTTGACAGCTCTTTACAACATAATTTGCCAAATGTCTAAAGGTAAACTATTCAATGGTAACACGTTTAAATCTGTATACAGGGGACCTCGGTGGTCTAGCGCGAGAACGCATTGGCCACTCGAGGTCGCAGCAAATGCAGTCGCTCCATTGGGGCGGTCGAATCCCGACTGGGGCGACCGCATTTGCTTAGTTAAGTTTAGGGTGCATGCTGCATGAATGTTTAGTATGTAAGGGACGCCCGCATCCCCCTGAAGTAATGCCAAAGCAGTTCTGGGGGGCGGTAACGTTAGTATGAATGAGTGAGAAAACAAATCTGTATACAAAGAGCTAAAATTTCTACGAAAAAATGTATTGAGCTTTCAACAATCGTAATACTTAGTTAAACTCATTATCATTTATATAACTGTAACTCAATTCTGAAATAAGTGCAAAATATAAGTCTTCATCATCCAGTTTTCGTCGATCCTATTTTGGATATAGGGTTTCTCAATCTCTCCACTTTACTCTGTCTCGTGCTCCTTTTTCGCGCCTCTACATAGCTTAAATAATTTCTATAACCATATAAGTAATTCTCCGCCGTTAACTGATAAAATTTCAATTAATTCTCGACAACTTATGATTATCTACAATAAAACCCCTCATAATAATCGTATAAAATAATGAGAAATCCCAAATGTATTTAGTTGGTTTGTTAATCGGGAAACAAAATGTGCTTGTTGAAGACCAGTGTTTTAGTGCTTCTGCTTTTGGCTAGTTTCGCCAATGGATATAATATAACAAAGAACTTTGAAAAAATTACTTTCCCCAACCAGTTCGTTGATGCCGTTGAAACCTTCATAACGAACAATGGCAATAAAATTTCGGAGCCATGTAAATTTGATATGAAGGAATATATTAAGGCATTACTTCTTAAACCAAAGCCTTGGGCGTGGCTAAGTAAGTATTATTTATGCTATGGTGTGTATTATTTGAGGCGGTATTGACCGACCGTTACTAACATTTTGGAAAATACCAGAGATTTAAGGTCAGAAAAAAAATATTGATTTAATTGTTGTTTATGTATACCTTCTTCGAAAACAGTCGGCAAAGGTGTCTGGAGAAATTACTTTCAATTCGGCTGTTATATTCTTCTGAATATCTTCAAGATCCTCAAATAGTGGTCCTTTAAAAGGAATTTTTACTTTAGGAAAGACAATAGTCTGCTGGTTCTAAGTCAGATGAATTGATTAGGTGATTAATTTTAATAACATCACATTTCGTTAGAAACGATTTCACAATTAGTGCAGAATGAGCGGGTGCATTGGAATGCAACATAAATTTACTACCCTTCTCTCGAAATTGCGATGGCACTTGATGAAAGCGTTACACGGTCTTTTAATAATAGTAATCAATTCTTTTGGATCTTTTTAGCAAAACTGTAGTTTAGATTTTTAATGTTTATTCTCCACCGATATGGCTAATTTGGCTTATTCAAGTAATATAAAATACATGACTAAGTACCATTTGCTGCAATAAGCCAGATTTGATAACTTTTTAGGTTGATTCCAATTCCCGTAACCGCGTCTACTTAAGTATGAAAACTGTATTCGAAATTAACTTTGCTTACCATCGAATTTTAAATTTAGTTTTATATATTCCATTTCATAGTTTGTAGTATAATCTACTTAGCAGTTTATAAATAGATGTAATTAATATTGTGCTTCTTAAAGCGATATTGCAGTTTTAACTTATCTACATATTTATTCAAAACATTTAGGCGTTCTGCAGGCTATAAACTGGAATAATTACACAACATTAAATGGCTGATTCAAATTTTTTTAATTATTGGTATATAAAACA
>JABXWE010032870.1:0-17260 GCA_014611495.1 Limonius californicus
ATTCTTCTTCTCTTGGTGCCTTCTCTAAATTAGAGGTTGGCTATCACCATTCCAAATTCATCTCTATTTCTTGCCACATGGAATAGTTGTTCCATATTCATCTTTCTCCAATCTTAGATGTTTCTCAGCCATGATTTCTTTTTTCTTCCCACTCCTTTCGTCCCTTTTATTCTTCCTTGTATAATGACCTGTAACAACTTGTATTTATTGTTTCTCAATACATGTCCAAGATAGGCAGTTTTCCTTTGTTCATGTTTCTTAGCAGTTCTCGTGGTTATCCTATTTTGGCTATAACTTCTTCGTTCGTTATTCTTGCTGTCCATGGTATTTTTAACATTTTCCTGTATATCCGCATCTCCAGAGCCTCCAGCCTTTTTGTTATTGCTGCTTTAAGTGTCCATGTTTCGACGCCATACATTAACTGGGACCATACATAACACTTCATGAATTTAAGTCTAGTGGATATGCTTAGTTCTTTACTGCACAGCATAGAGTTGTATTTCATAAAGGCTCTTCTTGCCAGTTCTATCCTTACTTTAATTTCCTTATCAGGGTCTAGATCCGCATTTAACCAATTTCCCAGATACTTAAATGCATATTGGCATTGCGTTTTTTCTTCAGTTGAATTTAATATCTTCTTCGGCCCGGTTGCTTGCGATAAGCGCCTTAATCAAGTACTGCAAGGACGGCTTGGGTTTCCGATTTGTGTCCATCGCGTGATTTCCGTAATGCTGTTACACAACGACAAGTGTCGGATTTAAAGAAACACGCTGGAATTTTAACCCTGGGAAGGCAATTCATTGCGAATTTGCTGGTCGCCTTTGGCGGATTATTATCGAACCCCTTGCTGTGACCCTTTGTATGAGCCGCTGTTGCGATAGACGCATTGAAGTCTTGGCCATTAACGTTGACTCTATTCGATCCAGACTACAGGGGCGTGCCTGCGGATCTTTCCTGCTTCTTAAGAACACAAGAACACCCCAAATTGTGCCTGCCTCTCTTTCTACACCCTACCAAACAACACTAAGGTAGGAGAAATTGTAATTGTGCTGTGAAAAGCCTTTTCCGAGTTTCATTTTCAAATTTCAAGTGTTGAACCTTTTTTGATGCGACAAAAAGGGACCTTCAGTCGGCAATTGTCATTTTCATTTTTCTGTTAACTGTAAAGAATAATCATAAATTGTATTTTTTTGTGAACTCAGACGCCACTGGCTGCGTAGATTTGCTTTAAGAAATTAAATGTCGTAAGCCAGGGACGGCGGGCCTCGGCTTGAACATTCAATTACCCTTGTATTAATTAACCATAAATATTACCATTTTCAATGTAATCGTTATATTTTTTGTATCATGTGGCAGTAATTTAAAAGAAGTTGAATTATATTTGTCTTGAAATTTACCACATCTTTTATTTTTGTGTATTTTTATCTTTGTGTGCATGAATTTTGCAAACTTTACATATAGGAGGAGGCACAATAAAGGTGAGTCCGATTCCCGTAAGCTGTTGATCCTTGGCCCTTTCACGAGAACTGGTAATCTGCTGTGATTTGGAAGGTGGCGCCCGTTAATTTTGACGTACCCTATACACAACTAGGAAGATTTGCTTCCCATAACCGGTTTCCGTGAACCACCACTACTCCTCTGAGCTAAGCTGTAGGCCTTTTTCTATCTATCCTGTTGCGGGTCGACGAAAAGCTCGTCTGGCCCGTAACAACTGCTATCAAAAAAACAAAAAAACGCCATGGAAGGAGAAGTACTGGTTATAGAGACTGGATAGATAGAGCAAGGGCTACCTTACATTGCTGTGATAGTTGATGGTGGATGGGCTAAGAGGTCCTATGGGCATAGTTGCTTTTCATTGTCTGGGGTCGCATGTGTAATTGGACAACTAACAAAAAAACTTTTATACATTGGTGTATGCAGTAAGTATAGTTATGTGTGTGCAACAAACAAAGGTACAAAAATTTTGCAGAGCCGTCAACACGAATGGAGCAAATCATTATAGTCGAAAGTTTCAATAGAAGCGAGTGTCATTATGGGTTATGGTAGAAATATGTTGTAGGTGATGGCGATTCTAGTGTATATACACGAATACTGGAAAACGTATCTCACAGACGTTATGTTATTCAGTTGCAATGTGCAAATCACACTACGCGAGCGATTACCTGTAATTTGTAGAAATTTGTTAAAAATACAAGATATGATCCTGTCGCTAAAAATATCATGAAAGATTTCAGTATATAGTGCGAACAATCATTGCACGAAAGCCAAAATTTAGTTACTTTATAGTAGTTTTAAGAGATTCTGTCAGGCATATTTTTGAGGATTATGACAACAAGAAGTTTCCAGCAAACAAACAGAGCAAATAATCAGATACGGTTGTTGGAATCTGCACATATATCTCAGAAAATTGTCAAAGTTTGCAACAATGTCATTCGGAAAGCAAATCGTCTACATCGCAATGTTACAATGAGCCATGCAGAGAGGTACATGTCAATTGTTGCTAAGTTCACCGGTGACAAAAGAATTAATTTAATGCAGCGAGGGGTATACCGAAGTCCAGAAAATTATACAAGTATGTTTTAAATAAATTTTATGTTAGACGACAAAAAAAGGAAGAAAGAGAATACCATAATAAACTAAAGTACAGTATTAGTTGTAATGTCTGTAAACGTGTAATATAAAAAACCATTCTTGAAGTATGCGTAGTAATATTTGTTTATATACATAAAGGTGTTTATACTGTTAAATGTATGTATCAATGAGAGGCGCAAAAATATAATAAAAGTTGTAAAAATCTATCCAGGTACTGATGTGTCACCAGATCACAACCCTGTAGTAGCTAAAATTAATATCAGACTAAAAACACAAACAGTAAAAACAAACAATAGAAGAATAAACGTCTCCCAATAAAAAAAAAACCAAGAGACAAGACAAGAAGTACAGAATAATATAAACAATAACTTAAGAGTCACAAAATTAAATACATCAACAACCCCCCACAGGATATAACCAACAACAAATGGGAAAATTACAGAAATGAATTATTAGAACCTAGTGAAGAAATACTTACAAAATCAACATAAAACACAAAACAAGATTGGATGACCGCTGAAATCCTTCAGCTCATGAACATGCGACGAAATTTAAAAATAATAACATTGAATATAAGAAAATTCAAAAATAAATACGAGCAGAAATAAGGAAAGCGAAAGAGAGATGATACAAAATAAAATGCGAAGAAATAGAAGAATTACAACGAAAAGACGACAATTGTAGTATTAATAAAAAAGTGAAAAAGCTAACAGGAATTGAGAAGTAATTGTAAACATAGAACTAACATTAGAAAAGAGTGGAAAACATATATAGAAGAATTATTCGAAGATGATAGACACGAAATCAACATCATTTACTAAATGCATACAGGTAAAATTTTGTTTTAAGAATAAATTACTTGTATAGTATCTGCCGGCGAGCAATCGTTGTGGCGAGGAAATAGTTGTTGAGGAAAGAGACCAACGAGTAAACCGTAGGCGAGCAAACGTGGTGTAATAAGTTAGAATTGATAATTTTTGTATTCATAGCACCACTTTCCAATTTTTATACTAAAGTTATTAACCGTTTTATGACTACCAGTTAGGCGGTATTACTGTAGATATTCGAAAATGCAGTACGGTAACAAACCGTAACTAGAATTCAATTATAAAGAATTGAATCTGTTAACTACATTACAAGAATTATCGACGTAGACTGCCAAGCCGTTTTGAAGGAGAATATGAGGATAACAAAAACAATTGCTTATTACTGAAGTTGCCAACTTTGGACAATCCATTTATAAGTTTATTTCGGAACTTAAATGATATTCATTGTTAATAATCAGACCCGAACTTTCCGATGTATTTAAGAGTGCTCTATAATGGTTTATTACCTACAAGGCAGTTTGATACCGAGTAGTTACTTGTTTCACTAACTTCCTAAATGGATTTATATTTTTCTGCAGCGACTCAAAGCCTGTTTTTAGTTCAACAAGCGCACACCATTAAAACAATGCGAACGAAGATAACGAGGCAAACAGTTCTGTACTGCAGTTAATGATTACATTCGTTTGTCTATTTTCAGATCGTTATATTCTGATCCTGAAAAATGTTCTCCAAGAAACGCTCAGATACATACGTAGCGTTCAAGTAAGCAACGCTAAATATGTATTCGGTAACTTGTTGACAGAAATTTCAAGAAGTTCCACTATTTACCTATGTATAAGTAAGAGATTTGCATAGTTAAATATATGACTGTGTTATATGAAGCCTGATTTAGATAATCTAATAGAAAATTAACTTATTTAGGTAACTTAAAGCTATTTTATGCTTTATACCTGAAAAATAAAATGTTAAAACCAAGTAAAGGTCATTTTCAGTTAGTGTTTGTCATCTCCGTTGAATTTCTTTGGGTTGATCTGTTGTCTAGCCTTTGAATTCTCTGTTTCGTTTTGCTTGTTCGTAGTCGTAATAATTGTATAAAGGTATTAGAGGTATTTATCAAATTTGTCTGTGAGTTTTTCATCTGGAAAACAATAAAATATGAGATTTGTGTATTATGTTCTACAACTGTCAACTAACATGTAATTTTGGAGGAACATGAACCTTCCAATTGTATGTTTTTTGTGAGTAATATTTGGATATAGGTGCGAAGAACATTTTAATACGATTTTGATAATCATTAATTATAATGTTATTAATTTAAGGTGATTTATATTTAAAATGAATATGAATTTTGTAAATAAAAATAATTGATAGGCCGTGTGATATGTCAAAACATTCCTTTTTAAATAAGGAATATGGTTATAGTTTCAGTTATGATGTAAATGATATTTTCGAAAAGTTATTATATATTTAGGATTTGGTTAATTTATCTTAATTTCACTCGGTTTTCCCATTGGTTGAGAATCTCACATGATTTTTGTAAATTGTACTTATTTTTGTTTGTATTACGATGTTGCCATGGTTACTTGTTAAATAAAAAGAAAACACAACGTGGACCTGCCATGAAAATTTCAATGTGAGCAGACGCTCTTCTGGCCAGCCAATTAAAATTGTAATTTTGTGTGTTTATTATATCCTGTTTTAATAAAATGATGTTCAAATCAGTGTTATATGTTACTTATCTATGTGAAAAATTGATCAAATGCGGTAAATTAGCCGAAAATCAAGAATTTGGGGCGGAGTATAAAAGTAGCGTTAGTAGATTTCAGTTGTTTTTTCGACATGTTTTGTTTGTGTCTGCGTTTGATGTTTAAAACGTCAACAAACTGAAAGTTTATGAAGTTTGGTGTTAACAATTTAAAAAGAAAATATAAAAGTGCAACGTATTTATGAGTTTATCGGTATATTTGAACATCTGAAGTAATAAGCAGTAAATAATATTTGGGTTAATTACCTTGTGAAACGATTTTACGAATACGAAGATACTCAGTCCAAAGTTTTTCTGGGAGGAACTTAGAAAAAAGCAACAAGTGATGCAAATTCGTTTTGTATATCAACATCAACAGGGCGCAGGAGTGCCATACTAATTTCATCTAGTGAATTTTACCAACACCAGAAGAAAATAAGCAAGTGCTTCTGTGTGAAAAGCTGGGTCCGTTTGAAAGTGCTTCGTTAAAATAAACCTTACTATTTATTCCATGTAACTTTTTCATTTAATTGTTAAAGTGTTTTAACGTTTTATAAGATAAAACTTAGAAAATTCGCTAACATTTAAGTCATTTCTTTGTTGCATCCATATTTTATAAGTTGATGTGTGCTATCTTGTATCCTTCGCATTGTTCAGTTAACCAGCGCAAGAATTTAAAGGTTATACAGCAGTTACCAAAATTCATATTATAAACACTGACGTAAGAGTTTTTTCAATTTATGTTTGAAGTCTGCCTTTTGTATTGTTTCATCAACTTACTCGTATGTAATAATATTGTATTTTTTACATATGAAAGAGAGATCATCTTTATTATGAGTACAAGTAAAGCAACATTCCCCCTTTTATCAAACGGAATATTTTTCTTGTCACTTCAATGTGGGTCTCATATGTAGGTCCCTCAATAAATCATCATGATATGTTTTACATTTGAATTGGAATTCTTTATTTTATAGCGTTCTGTAAATTGTTGAATTAAGAAAGGGCGTATTTGTATCGACTTTTAAAAGGCCTCGGTAACATTTACTATTAAATTATGGTAAACAGGGACTAATGACGAATTCGAAATAAGAAGAGTGTAATTTGTCCATACCCGCCAGCGGAGGGCAAGTTAATTAAATGTGCATAATAAAGGTCGGACTTAGAAAACAATTCACATATTCTCCGGTTCTTTGAGCGTCTAAAATGTGACCAGGTTGCAAATATCGAAGATACAAGGACTTTGTAAAGGATCAAGGGACATCAGCAAGACACGACGAGGCCTTAATTTGCATATATTTGATCAAAGGAAGTCTCTCGTTAAATATATAGGTATTTTTTGGAGTTTTCCCCTTGTTTTTGCTGATTTGCATGTCACCCTTCGTTCTAAGTCAATTCTTATTCATCACGAATCAGGAAGTTTGTAGAAAATCTCGATTTTTCCTCTTAAAAATCCACTAATGAAAATTTGACTTGCAGAATTTCGAATTTTTCGCCTTGTTTCTAGACTGACACGGTCACCGCTTATACATAATAATATACCATTAGCAGTGTTATCGAATACACAGTCATTTAAATATCTAATGAATTCAAATAACGTCGACAGTCTCGCAACGCTTTGCTATTCAAATATTCAAATTTAACTGCATTTTTCCGAGTTGTGTGTAGTTAAACAGGCGACTCGGCATGCGACGACGGCTCCTCCTTATTTATATTCAACAGTATGTCGTCCTTCGTCCTGATTCATACCAGAACATTAATTTCGTGTCTTTTCTGAACACTATCGGTATATAATTAAGAAAAGTGGGACCGCGGTTCTTTTTAAACGCTTTATCAAAATTAAACTGAATCTTCCAATAACTAACGCCATCAATTTACAATTTAACAGGCCAACTATCGCTAATAATCTAATTTAAGGGACGATTTTTCAGAATCTTTACTATAAAAATTATCCCCGTGCTTTGTCTCTACGTTATTAGATTAAACATGCAAATTTTTAATAATAGGACATTTTGCGTCAATAATAAGGAAGTGCCGTTGTATATTTCTTCAATTAATGTCAACGGCGTGATATTTAAACAGCCCAGATGTGTTTTATACGCAATGATATCGAAAGGAAAATATGTTTTTCTCAATACCGATTTTTTATATAGAGAGAAGTACGTGAAATACAAGAGTTTCACTTCATCACTCATTCTTTTAACGCAGTTTGATGCACAATCCATCATTTAGCGATGATATTTCAACGGCCACGATGTACAATTCAATGCGTTCGACCCTTCGCTGGCTTTGGTTTTCTTCGTCTCGGCTTCGAGAACGTTGGGTTTGTATACCATTTCACAATTCTTTCCGATCTGATCCATTTCAGACAGATAGATATCCCTGGATTCATTTCAAGAATTGCATTATCTCTGATTTCAAGCGGACGTCGTTCTTGCTAATGGACTGCTTTTTCTTGCGAATGATGGGACGGGTCTCACGAAAATATAGGCTCTCTCGTCACTGATACTTTTGTAACAAAAAATATCCAATTTTGTTTATTATATCATCTAGCCCGCGTATAACATGAAAGCTATTAAATATAAACACGTATACTGTTATACGCAGACACAAAAGAATGACAGAATACAAAATTCCGAAATAATAAAGTTAATTACTTGTAACAACTTCAAATGCACAATTTTACAGTGTGGTTAGAGTATATTTTGTCTAAAAACATACCTCTTTTCTTGCTCTTGTACCTAATATTTCTGATTTAAATTATAAGAGATTAGCTAAACATATTAAGCTAAAAGGTTAAAGCATTTGAAAATTGAAACATTAAGACTACTCAAAACGTTACTCCCAAATTGGTATTTTAATAGTGTTATTTCTGTAAGTTGTTGCAGTGATTTTGTAGTGGTAGTGTATAATAAAATATATTAAATAAAAAATAAAGATTGTTTACTAAAATTAGCTGCTATACATATTACAACTATGTCCAGGATGAAGATGTTAATTACGCGAATTTTATTATGTACTGTCTCGAACTATTTTCAAAGGCTTAACCATTACTGGTGGATTTACAATAACTTACTTATTGTTATCAGAAAACTGATATGTTGGATTTTCACTGTCAATCAATTATTAACTTGTCTGAGCAAATATTGGAATAAGACTTGTATATCATTAATACCAAATAGTTTAGGAGACCAAATGTTATCTGTCGGCTAGTGTCACGCCGGCTAGATCCCCTGGCCGGATCTCATTTTTTGGGATGCATAGTAGATAGGTACAGGTATACTTGTAATAATATTGGCGATTTAAGACAAATTGTTAGGACAGTCTTAGTACCGCTCCAGATATACGGAAAATTCCAATATAACAATTAGGAAGAAGTTGGTTACGTTCTGGGTAAAATGGTGATCTATTTTGAACGGTTTTTGTAGAACCTGTTTATTAAATTTAGTTTTTTAATCGAAGTTATTCATGAATTTTAGTAAAATAAATGCATTACATTCCGACACCAGAGTATGCATTTGCCATACCGAGCTCAATGCGTAAGGAAAATACAAAGAAACAATTAAAGTTGCAATTGAATCTTCAGAAATATATGGAAAACAAGTAAATTTAGAAAGAATATATTACCTGTAGCTCAACATATTAAAAATGCAATTCATTACGCTATTACAGTATGGTGTTTAGAAAGTTGCCAGAAGAAGTGACTCCGAATAACAAAGGTAAAGAATAACCGAGCCTCCCTAGTAATAAAATGTTATTCTGTACATCCTGTATTGGTATCTTCATATATTCAATCTGTCAATTGCGTTTAGTGTAGCTGTATGTTCCTTAATTAATTGCGTAAATACGTGCCTGTATAGTTCTTTTGTTATTGCTTTAATTAAACCCTGAGCAATAGTAACGAAATGGATTTAGCCTGGTGGCAAAATATTTTACAGCTTTTGCTAAGCTTCTATTAAATGTACTTTAGCTATTGTTATGTGTATTTTTAGCAGTAGCATCCCGGCAGTCTGATGGGTGTGTTTCGTTGCATACAATTCCTTTTGCCGCCGACCTTGGTTCGAACTTTTTGACTTGCTGTACTGTTAGGGAATTTTGGTGAGATTCTCTTGAAGTTGAATTTCCTGAGGTGTTGATGGGAGAGGGGACTTCCTCTTGAGTTTTTGGTCGTACAAGTTGTGGACTGCTGGTAAAAGTGTAGGAGGTGATTTAAGATATTAGTTTCTTCGTGCTGTGTGGTTTATGTAAACCATCCCCATCTACAAGAGAATTTAGTTAGTTGTCTGCGAGTAATTTTGGTGCTTTACTAAATTCTCATTGGGTCTAGCCCAGATTAATTAAATACTTTATCAAAAAACTGTTACGTTACCAGCCGCATGCTATGTGGAGTCTTGTGGGTCCATTTTCTAACCAACCAGCCTATCTCGGTCACCTGTAGCTTTCGGTTCTATGTGATGTACGAAGTTGGAGACAATCAGCCACCCAATCAAGGATAGGTACGCGATTCTGGGGAACTTTCGAATACATGTAAAAAGGTGCCTACATGAACTGCTAGTCTATTTGGATGCCATCCGTTGTCGCTTCCTCCATAATCGTGTTCAGAAGGCTCCAGGAACCGCCCAGTGGTGGTCTCAAGATCTGAGTTTTCCCATTTTTTTTTTTTTGTTCCTATCTTCATGCGACCATATGCCGGAAGTTCTGGTGTTCGTTAAATCCATCTCAGCATGTACTACACTCAACGGGGAAGCCAATACTGTGTATAATTTATAATTTTAGCTGTTTGGTATTATCTATCGTTTTTAACTTTAATATGCATTTGCGACTGGTCACTTACCTTCAGTAGGTGCATTCAGTTTAATTTTATACCTGTTTTTACTAACTGCACTTTGATATTTAATTAAGATTATGCTGTTATTTCATACGGCAGATTCGTGAACAAAACTCTTTTTGTGCGTCCAAATTCAGACCGCTGTCAGTTGTGGCTGTGTCTATTTTCACGGCTACGGGACAATTGCAATTTAGACAATTGGCAACGTAATTTGTTGATGAGTAAAATTCCTTGTATTATATGACAATTATGCGGATTGATTAATAGCGGTAAACGATTCAGTTCGGCGCTACCGGTTACATTTTGCGCGTTGGTTAAGCTGACTTAACGCCAGGCCTTGCGTCATTTCACCAGCTTAATATAAATATATATATAATATATAATAATTAATTTAGGTTTGTGGATTTTTAGATCCGTTTATGTTTAGATAGGAGTTACGTCCGCTAAGTTGCTTTCCTTGTCATACTTCACACGCCTGGGAACTTTTCCTCAATTCGAGTTTCCTCGAATTAGTTTGACTTGTCAAAATCATATAATCTAATATTGTAATGTACTTGAGTATTTTGTATTTTCTGCATTTACTCAATTAATCTGTTGACTAATTTTGAGTCAGCGATAAATTATGGTTTTACTTCAAGTCTGATTTGCTCACTTATATATTTAATTTGTGTTTTATGCAGCTTAACAGATATTTACAAAATTTTTAGGCATTTATTAAGTTGGGTCAGAAATTTGAGGTTACCATTTGTCTATTTATTGCTGCTTAATATTTGTAATGCAGGACCGTATTTACGTTATGAATAATTTTTGATTATTTGGGCTTCACCTTAAAATTGTAGGGGCACTCATACACAGAGTGTGCGACTAACTTGTAACTCAACTGTTTATATTTAGAATGGTTGATATGCATCGGGTATAAAGTTTGATTTAACATTATTAATATTACATTTACTGTTGATTTATTTGTTATTAGACAGTTGTTCTTGCAAATTTTTGTTATGTTACATTTATGAATATAGAGGCTTTATTTACTTTGGTGTTTTATTGTGTTCTTGTTTGTATCTAGAGACCCGTAAGTTTTATTCTTCGTGGTAAGTGTTTACCCTTTCTTGGATTCGTTAAGGTAGGTCACGAGAATCGCTGCAAGATAATTGATGAAGGATCGTGGTGCCCTTTTGAGAATTTTGTTGTCGATACACCCACACCCGTTTCGCAGACGAGTTAGCCGTGGTGAACCCATCGAAACCTTGCAGTGAGTTACCCGTGAGTAATAATTCGGTGTTTAAGGTCTGTTACGAAAAATTTTGTAACACTATCTGCAAATGTTATAAGTAGCTAATCTTACACTGAATTAAATTCTAATCAACTAAAATTCTACAAAAATTAGAAATAATATAGTGCTTAGCATATATAATATTCATAATATCATACGATTCTTATAATAATAATAATTTACAGATCTTCTTATGATTGAAGTAGATTATTAAACAAAAACAAAAAATTGGTATTGAACGTTACATACTTAACATGTTTGTTTACTCTGCACACACTGTACAATCAAGAAGCTAGAAATTTAACCTAAAATGTTTGAATGCCATTTTAATATGTGGTTTCGCCTCAAAGTTAATGTTTAAAAATTAACAGCACTGACAAATAAAATCATTGTAGTGCTTAATTTGCTAAACATTTATGATTTTATAAAACTTTTAGCTACACTGGCTAATTTTCAGAAAATTATCAGAAAATTGTCAGTGTGTAGTATTTTTAGAACTAAATTTTGTCCGGAATTAGCGTGTTAGTCTTTTACGCCGTAGGTCCTGGGCTCAATTCAAACATCAGAACATCGGATTTTTAACGGCCGCTCTCTCTCGCAAGGCAAACCAGCGAGGTATTCTGCCTAGTAAATCTTCTCTAGAGTAGAAGTGTTTATACTCCCCGTGGTTCGGAGCCCACGTTAAGCTGTAGGTCCTATTTGCCTGTGTCACTTTAAACCGCAACACAGAGATAAGAGAGAAGATCACTACGTCTAGTAAGAGATAAAGCACTCGAAGGAGAAGAACGGATGTGCTATCCTTTGTAGTCAACAACCTCTTTGTCTAACAGCTGGGCGCTGGCCTTTTCGCTGTTACGTGCTTATCCTTAGACTGAATAATAAACACCAGGGACTTACAGTTTAACGCCAAATCTGAACGACAGAACTTCCACAGAAGATTTTTGGCGATAATATCTCACAGTTGCCAAATCCGGACTGGGGAATTGTGTGTGGTTTGTTACAGCACGCGATTTCTGTATGCTGCATGGTTATGCGCGAGAACCAACTCAAGCTATAATTGACGTTTTGAGCATTATGTGAACAAATCAAGTTGAATCTAACCCATTGTTAAAGGTTTGAGTAAATCCATACCACAAGCATACTTGCAGTCTAAATTAAACGAATGATCTACATAACGTATGTCGACCTTAGACCGCTGACAACTTTGGAACGAAGCTTTTGAGGACATTTTTGCACTTAACCGTCTGCTTGTTGTGATACTATCTCACCTTTGCAATGGAGTGTACTACAATAGAGGCATGCAAGTGTTCCAAGCAGGTCTACAGTAGCGTCTTAAATATTAAATTACTGGATTTTTAGAATTTAAAAATAAAAGAAGATAGGAACACAACGACAACGTAAAGCAAAGCTATGACAATAATTATGGAGGTCAATTGGCGAAGAGCAAAAAGAATCAGAAACACTGCGTTAGTTTAACAGTTGGGGGCGGTATTCAATATCAAACCATACGTAAAATGAAAGAATAACCAAACAACAGGTAGTAATCAGAAGGATCTTGCCAAACGTCAATAATTACAGAAATAGAAAAACAAGGACACAGTACAAATAAACAATCTATAAATAAAGTTAAAACTGTAGATGAAATAGGGGTTGAAAACATAATTAAGTAAAGGACGAAATAACGGAAAAATATGGCAGGAAGAAAGAATACCAGAATCCTGGAAGACAGGTAATCATAATATCTATACATAAGAAAGGGGCAATGCGAGGTGTATTCATTATAGAGGAATAGGCTTGCTAAATACGTCCTTCTAAGATCCCATTTAAGATCATACACAATAGATTAGTAATTACACCGATGAAATTATAGGAGATTACCAAAGTGAATTTAGAAAATCAAGGGCCCAACACATCATTTACACAAATAATGGCAAAAGCGTTTAATATTCATATATAACACCGAGTTTCAAAAAATATACGACTCAATAGACAGAAGAAACTATGGAGTGCCATGGAGGAACTTGGGATTCCCAAAAACTAATTTGACTAACGAAAATTACTTTAGAAGACTCGAAATGCAAAGTCCCAGTGCAAGGTTCATTATCAGAGCCATTCACAATTAAAACGAGCTGAACAAGGCTACTGCACTCTACTTTGTTATTAAATTTGATGTTAGAAAACATAATACAGAACTCCCCAACAAGGGAAGATGAATCAAATCAACTACTAGCCGCTGGCCGAGAAATATATTATCAGCAAGGAAAGGTCTTTTTAAAACTGGAGGAGAAAGCAAGGCAAGTGAGGCTTAGAGTAAATGAGGGAAAAGCAAAATTCCTGAAAATGATCGGAAAAAAAATTTTTTTTTGCAAGATACAACTCTCGTAGGCTTCAACTTCGAGGCGGTATAGTCTTTCAAATACTTGAGATTGGTGACAAATGAGAATAATGACATAGAAGAGGAAATACAAACATGAATGCTGCAAGGCAATAAATGTTATTTCACTATGAAGCACATATTTAGGTCATCAATATTATCCAGACCGACGAAAATAACACTGTATAAAGCAATTGTGCGCTCCATAGTATTTTATGATAGTTAAACTTGGCATAGACTGTAAAACAAGAAAATCTACTCAATATCTTCGAAACAAGGACCTTAGTCGGACCATCAAGAGAAGAAAATACATGGAGAAGAAGGTCAAATGCGGACATAAAAGACGTACTAGAAATGAGAAAAGGCATCAGCAATAAAGCAAGTCAGAATTAGATGGACAGGACAGTTATGGAGAATGGAAGAC
The DNA here is from genome assembly GCA_014611495.1 of Limonius californicus. NCBI lineage: Eukaryota > Metazoa > Arthropoda > Insecta > Coleoptera > Elateridae > Limonius > Limonius californicus. The sequence continues at coordinate 14,060 of JABXWE010032870.1, forward strand.
AACAGAGGAATTAAAAGCATATTTCAAGGGAACATTGAACGAAAGCTGTCGCAGGGAAGGCCCGGGTGAAGATGGGTGAATTGTGTAAAGGACGACTTAGGCATTAAAGATGGAGAAGTAGTGGCAAGGGACAGGAGAATATGGAGGACCATTGTGGAATCAGCCAAGACCCCCCTAGGGACATAGAAGTGTGATTGCTTGAAAGAACGGGTGGAACTGAGAAAACAAGTAAATAACAATTATTGTTAACTATAAGAATAGCAGAATATGAACTGCTTTTTTAGCCGAAAATAGCATTATATATGTTGTATAAACAAATTTTAAAACCAGTTGGGAGTTACGGTGTGCAGCTGTGGGGTTACACAGAACATTAACGTCAAAACTTTTCAGAACAAAGTACTCCGCACCATTGTTAATACACCATGATATGCTAGAAATGAAGACATCTAATAGAACCTAAAAGTGTTGATCGTCAGTGAGCAAATTAAACGGTTCGCGAAAAATTATAAAGGGAGACTACACGGGCACCAAAATATCAAACAATTACTATATCACAGTGGACTTATTCGGAGGTTAAAAAGACACAAAAAATCATTCACGCTAGTGTAAGCTAGACTGAGAGAATAAAATAAAAACAAAGCATGTGTAAATAGTGTTTTAAAATATGTAATGCGCGCCAATGGAAGTACGTCCACCAAATGTTAAGATTTGCCCAGATCTAGGACCGTTAAACATTTTTAGAATTACATTGCTAAATAGTGTAATCTAGTCGCAATGTATGCGCTGCGGAATGTAATTAAATTAAAAAATTTGCTCGATATCCTAAAACACCTTTTCCCTTGCATTTCAGACCATATAATTAGAATTGATAACGACTCTTTTAAATTTTTATTTTACTAGCAAGTAAAGAAGTTTACAGTTTGATCTTCATGTTTAAAATCACCATTGTTAATAACTCTGCTTTAATTTCTGTACGACGTTAGCGGATATGCGAGAGCGCATGCAGAATACGTCCTTTTTCGCCTTACTTGCAATTTTTTCGCGAGTACAGATGCGTCTTTTCAGCGAAATGAATTCCGCAAATTAAAAAAGGAGAATAAATCTTAGAAATGTTGTAATTAAAGTGTAACTTAACTTGGCAAGTAATTATCTCGACACTAATGAGATCCAGGGCCCATAATTAACCCGGCCTTCAATAGATAAAACAGTCGCTTCGCATTTTTTCCCTTAATATTGCAAAAGTAATCAGCGACTAATGGCGCGGAAGGATGATAAAGTAATTTTAATTTTATTACTGCAGATATCGGATTGTAAAACTGAGAGAGAATTTTATGGGGGTATTGTCTTCCTGTCGCGGTCATATTGAACCGGAAGTACGTCAAACAAATTGTTTTCCGCGACAAATTAACTTTCCGGCTTGCTTTTTACACCAAATTAATGACGTATGTTCTGTTTTGTTGTAAAAATGACAAATATATCTCTAATTGCATCTAATTTATTATGTGGAGGATATAAGTTAAGAACAATCAGGAAGGATAAAAATGTGCATTTCTTTATGTTTCTTTTTAACTAAAGGCTTGTTAAAAAAATGGTAGTTCCATAATAAAATCATTTAATTAGTGAGCGCCTTTTTAATACACATCCGTTGCGTTTAAAATATTCTAGGCCAGCTTAGTACCATACTAACATTTATGAGGGCACAAAGACATACAAAGCTTTATGACCAATAAAACGAGACAATTGTTTGGTTGTCTGACACTTTGGCTGGAGAAACTATGAACACATATTGCTTGCCTTCGTAAACATTGCATAAAGATATGTTAACTTGTGTTAAACGAGGTTATAACCGAGAGTTCGCAGTACAAGTCCGCGTTTATAAAATTTGAACATGAAATTTATGTGAAAATCAACTGTCGAATGTATTACGTTTTCTGCACTGCAGTTGATAATATTATTGAATACTAAGATCGACTGTTTCCATTAAATTTTTATTAAAGAAAATTTTGCATATAAATTATAATACGCAACGAATAGATCGTGGGAAATTTTTCGTTCATACATGGTGTACCACAAGTACAGAAATATGCTGTTAAATCCACCATCTTTAAATTTAAAATCCAAAAAATTCCTAATATAAGAACAAGTTCTAAAGTAAAAGTATTGTTGTAACAAATTTGCTAAAATCATAGGTTCATATAAACCTTAGTCCGAAAATGTTCCGTTACGGAGTTACAATGTTCTAAAATGAGACTTGTCGGATCACTTTTCTGCATATAGTTGTGGTAATAGTTGGACGAATGTTTTGATATTTTATATGCATAACTTTACTCATCAGGGTTGAACATTAGAGCCTAATTTCGCTTTAATAATTGCACCAGGGAGAGGATCGGGTACAGTTTTCTATAATATCTTCTACATTGTTTTATTTGTCTTAATCTTATTCATTGTGAAAAGGTACCCAAAAAAGGAACCCGTGTTAAAAGTATATAAACTCAACCGCCTTCGAAATAATTCAATTATATGAATAATTTGCTGTCCTGAATCGATTCTATGAATTTAATCCAATAGCACAAAATTTCCAAATTATCACGGCAACTCGATTTTTCATAATAATTATTAAATTATCTCGAAAACGGTTGGTTTTCTTGCTTTGGTGTGGAGAAGCCGCTCCCAAAATTTGACCAACTATTTCAGGACCAACCCTTATGTATGTATGCATATATTTAATTTTTTTATTCGAATAAAATTACAATTCAACATTGTCTCCTTCAAAGTAACTGCCTTGGGAAGTCACACAGAGCTGGACACGGTTCTTCCACTCCTCATAGCAGTACTGGAACTCGAATACTGGAGCGGCCTTCAGCTGGCCGGTTACAGCCCTTGAGGTGATTTTTCAGTCTCGGAAAAAGGAAACAGTCACAAGGACTCAAGTCGGGCGAATAAGGAGGCTGGGGAGCCACAGGAATGTTCTTACTGGCCCAAAAATCGTTTATTGTAATTGCTATGTGACAAGGCACATTGTCATGATGCAACACGTAGTTGTTTTTGATGTTTGGTCTCACACACATGACCCTTATTCGAAGTCTTTCAAAAACCTCTCTGTAAAAGTGTTGATTAACCATTTGGCCTTGAGGCACAAACTCTTTGTAAACGATTCCTTGGCTATCAAACAAGCAAATCGGGATGCAAAGTGTGGCATTC
>JABXWE010032871.1:0-17312 GCA_014611495.1 Limonius californicus
CATAATAACCCCAGTACTATTCATTTGTTTTGCAAACAATGCAGTTTCTGAGAATAATTGTTGACTTGTATATCATTTAAAAAAGAAAGATTTGTCTTTGTATTTATTAAGGATATAAATCTATTGTTAGTATTTTTATAAAATTGCCTTTAATTTGTAACTGAAGGTCAAAATGTTTAAATTAAAAATGCAAGATGGTCCAGCAGTCCAGCAACAGATGTTTGTGTTATAATAATGAGAATATTCAAGTTTGCAGAACTATAATCTCCATATTTGAAAAAATGTTTGATCTACAGAGCGTCCTGTAAAAAGTATCAGACAAAGCTTGTAGGTATTTTGGTAAATGGAACACACTGTATAATTTACATCACTCAATTTCAATAGAGTATACAAATAATATAAGGTTATGAGGATCTAACTATAATAGCGTTGGCTTTATTCGATTGTTTTTAGTGTTCTCATTTAATTTTTTGCTTTTCTAGTGCAACTTTATTTGCTGTAATCGCTGTCGTAGTTCTGTTTGTGTGCGGTTTTATTTTAATCTTGTGTAGTAATTTACATAATAAATATTTTGTTAATAATTTCAATATTGTACCAACTCTGCAAGAATGTGCCTAATGAAAATTGTTTATGTCCGCCAGCAGCCATTTTTAAATCTTTGAAATGCTGACACATTCTGAAATGCTCAATTTGTAAGGTTAGGTGGCCCCACTACTTCCTAATGGAATGAGTTATCCTTGAAAAACCCAATGAAGTAACTGTGAGAACTTCACATTGTATGTTACCCAGCAACCATTTTTAGATGTTCTGAAACGTTCAGTTAGTAAGGTTAGGTAGCCCCACTACATCCTAATGTACTGAGACAGTTAACCCGGAGACAACCAATGTTGTAGCTGTGACAACTTCACGTTTAACGTCCTCCAGCAACCATTTTTAGATGTTCTGAACTGCTGTCTTTGGTAGTTACTGTTAACGTAGTTGCTTCATTTTTAATTAGTTCAATGCCCCATTGTGCCTTCTCCCAGTGTGATACAATTTTAAATTTCAGAGGAAATGTATACTGAAACAAGAGAAACCCCAATCTAAATTGGAAATGGCGTTGAAGCAAGACAAAGAGGACAATTCCCAGAAGAAGCTTCACAAAGAGAGTGAATTTTCAAATGTGGCAATTGTAGATTGTGGACAATCCGAACAGTGCAACAACAATGAGACCCAGCTAATTGTTGGCAGTCAGTTTAGTGATATAAGCAAAGACAGGCATGACGTGTACATGGATTCAGTGATTCCATGCGAAAACAGCAACGCCAGTGTATGTTTGAGTGCAAATTCCAGCAACGACGGCGAGTGGTTGCACTGCAATATGTGCGGGAAGAGCTTCAATGAAAAAATGGAGTTCCAGTTGCACTACGAGCAACATTTTAATAAGTGCATCACCTGTTTAGCGGTTTTCACAAACAGGGATGCCTTGAATGCCCATCGGAAAGAGATGCACGGGTCCAATGTGGAAGAAATTAAGGTAATAATAAATTAATTAATAAGCCAAAACAATATTTCCTTTTCTCCACTTTTTCTACCACAATGTAAATATTTTTCTAGCCTATTAAAACAAGGTTAAAGCGTGCTACAGTACCGTTAAAAAAGGATAAAGACAGCTTCAAAGAAGAAAGCAATAGTGATAGTGAGGGTATCAACAACCTTGACAATATTGAAGATGAAGAGGACGAGGATGATCCCGAAGTGGATGTATTAGCTCCAAGTATTAAACGTAAAAAATGGACTCCAAAGGAGTGTAAAGAGTGCGGGAAAACATACAAAACCAACTATAAGCTTGCCGAGCATATGCGCAAGCACACAGGGGAAAAGCCTTACAAGTGCAGTTCGTGTGAGAAGGCTTTTCGGTCTAAAATTGGATTAGCTCAACATGAGGCCAAGCATACAGGTGAGATAAGGGGTGTCTTAAGTGCGACAATTGCTTAAAATAAAAATATAAAATCCTAAAAATATTGTCATTTAGAATTATGCAGACAGTTTGTGCAACTTATACTGTACTAACATCGTCCGAGATGGTAAATGGGAAGTCGGACCCCAAGATAGATAATCACCTACCTTTATATCTTCTATCTGTCCTTAAACTTAATTCCAGATAAATCGTCGAAAAAGAAAAGACAAGTTGCAACCAAATCTCTTTTAATTAAAAAAAAAACACACCCACAAATCTAATACTTCGATCCAAAACAAAATAAATTAGCAGTCTCAATTTTACGTTCTCGGAAAGTAACATAACACGAAGTAAATTGGGCGAGACTCAAACAAATTTAAGGACATTTATTGCGCTACTCGAATAAGATAAAATTAAATTTTTAGCACATTCATTAACGTAACGGCCTCCGCGTAACGAATTCATGCGTGATAAAAACGACCTAGGAATAGAAATGTTCAAGCTGTGAACTCTTGCAAACGCAATATCAACCCACTATCGGAGCACCCTATATATATGATGTACTTAAAATTGTTTCCCCTAATAAATGGAAAATTACAATGGTATTTCCTATATATACATATCCCCAACTAAACCTCCACTGACACAATTCAGTGACACAAAATCAATTACTAAATTAATTCTTAAATAACGGTAATGAAATCGTAAACAATAAGACAAGGTTATACAATTTTAAAGTATACGATTTAAATGCATTTCCCTTTTCCAAGATGTAACGGCTATCAGCGCGACCGTGCACCAGACTTCTTATCTATAGCCCCAAGCGTCCACTCGGTTTTGGAAAAACTTTCCCAAGGTTACTCGCCGATGTCTGCGTATCAATTTGAACAATACGTCGGGATGTAGAACTTTTCCACTGTGTCGCCTTAATTACGGGGTTTCCAGCCGCACCAATTTTTGTCTAAATTAATTCATCGGAGATTAGAATCAAGGTTCAGGAAATTAAGACAGGACAAAATTTTTTTGTCAATAATTAACTCACCAGTTGATGGACACTGGCATAACACAAAAAAATCTTCTTGGCCGGAGTAACTTCTAAATTTGGAAAATTAAATTCCTTTCAACTATGGGAAAAGAACTCCTGTGTGTAGTGAATCTCAAAGCGGAAAATGAATTCCCAATCGATAAACGATTTAATAATAATTAGATCACTGTTCACGAATATACTTCCGGTAAGACCGCCAATACTCAACTCAAAACTGTCCTATCTACCGAAAACTGTCTTTTAGAATCTCCTTCTCCTCAACTTTTGAAACTCCAACACGCAGTGCGCCAACTTGACAGAAACGTAACTTCGAAATATTAATAAGTCCTATAAGCTTGAGAATAACTAAATATGTAATAAGGGTTGCCTTCCATTAGGCGCGGAAATCGTTACAGAATAGCTGATTGTTTTATACACAAACAAAAACAAGTTGAATATGTTAAAATACGCAAATGTAGCTTTAGAAACTATACATTGCTGAAGAAACCGTTGCCTATAATTAGGTTTCACGAAACAGAATGTAAAGTTTTAATTTTTAGTGACAATTAGTTGAAGTTCATGATTAAAACAATTTGTATAATGTAAAAGATTGATATTTTAATTTACTTTCAGTCTAATACAAAAAAAAAGCTAGTAATATTACTCTAAAAATGATTCACAAATGAGCTCGAGATGTAATTGGAATGTTAGATACCACACGGCTTCCATGCAGAAATACCTGTTAATATGCAGGGTGTTAATGAATTGCAGTGACAAACTTCTAGGGCTTAAAGTAAACATGAAAACAAACATTTTTTGTTAATAAATGTATGGTCAAAAGTGTTTCCTATCAGGGATAGAGCTTCTCAAAGATTCTTTAAGAAGCGCCTTTTCCAGGTGTGGTAGGATCGCTCCTGGAGTCGGCGGTTAGCCATAGTAGCAAAAATAGGCCGACGTTAAATAAAACAAACAAACAAACGTAGGCAACTCAATTTTCGACGTACTATTTGTTTCCATAACGACGGAATTTGAATTTGAAAAGCGGGAAAGAGGGCTTTACTTAAGCTAAAATAAAAATAAATACTTGTTGAAATTGCCTATTATTGTTATTAAAAATAAGTATGAATTTCAACGAAGTAAGGCAGCAAACAATTAGCTTTATTTACAATTAATTTCCGTCGTTATGGAAACAAATAGTAGGTAGTAAATTGAGTTGCCTACATTTAGAATCTTTGAGAAGCCCTGAAAGAAAACACTTTTGACCATACATTTATTAACAAAAAATGTTTGTTTTCGTGTATACTTTAAGCCTTAGAAGTTTGTCCTGGAATTCATTAACACCCTGTATTGTTAAATAGGTTATGAACTAGCAATGAAGTTGTCACTATTTTATCTACGAGGGCAATTTGAAATGTTCGCGGCCTGACATACAGATGGCGCTGCGAAGTCTAAAATTTTTGGTTCGTTGCAATGCTGGGCTCTGTTTATGTATAACTGTCAAATGTCAAGTAGATCGTCGTCAACAGAAGGTTTAATAAACTGATCTATGTGTATTTTTAAAATTGGACAAAATTGAACATCGAACCGTGATAAAGTTTCTTTATAAAAAGTGTTTAACACCTATGGAAATTTTTAACAAGATGAAAAGTGTATTAGGTAAGACTGCACCTTCATTTACAACAGTAAAAAAATGGGCTGCAGAATTTAATCGTGGTCGTACAAGCTTGGAAGATGACCCCCGCAGCGGACGACCATAAACTGCCACGACACCGGAAATCATCAATAAAGTGCACGATATTGTTTTGAAAGACCGCCGATTAAAGGTGGCCAAAATTGCTACTGCTATGGACATTTCAAATGAACGCTCGTTTCATATTTTAACCGAAGAATTAGGAATAAGAAAACTGTCTGCAAGATGGGTGCCGCTTTTGTTAACGTTTAATCACAAACGCACTCGAATGCAAATTTCTCAAGAGTGTAGAACGTTTCAAGAAGAATACGGCTGATTTTATTCGCAAATTTGTAACGACTGATGAAACTTGGGTCCACCACTTCACCCCCGAAACAAAACAGCAGTCAAAACAATGGAAGTACAGAGGTTCGCCACCTCCGAAAAAGGCAAAGTCAATTCTATCGGCAGGAAAAGTTATGGCTTCCATTTTTTGGAATGCCAAGGGCATACTACTTATTGACTATCTTCCCAAGGGTCACAAATGATAACTGGAGAGTACTATGCTAATCTCTTAGACCAACTGAACCAAAATATTAGTACCAAAAGACCGGGATTATCAAAAAAAATCATTCTTTATCATGACAATACGCGTACAAGTGTCATTTCTATGGCAAAAATCGCCGAATTAAAGTACAATTTGTTGCCCCATCCGCCTTATTCTCCGGATTTAGCTCTGTCCGACTTCCACCTCTTCCTGCAGTTGAAAAGTTTCCTGGGCGGCAAGCGATTTTCGTCAGATGATGAGCTGAAAGCAACAGTAGACAGTTATTTTGAAAACCTCGAAGATTCTGACTTCCGGGTGGGATAAAGGCGCTAGAGCATCGCTAAGTGTACGAGGGTTGCCTTTTATATTTGGAGATTGGGCAACCTTAGTGCTGTCATCTGGCAACTGACGTCTCTATCGTAAAGTTTGACATTTTTGACGGTATACGTACTCAGAACGTTTTGACATACGAGCGCTATTTGTGTTGTTTACAGTAACTTGAAAAATTCATATCGGTCAAAAAATGGAATTATATCGTGAACGTTTTCGTACGATTATTTTTTACAACTTTCCACGTGAATTAACTCAACAACAGTGCATCGATGAACTTAATTCGATTTTTGGCGATGAAGCACCATCAAGGACCAGTGTTTATCGATGGTTTACCGAATTCAATCGTGACCGTAGTTCGTTCAACGACGAATTTCGTGAAGGTCGTCCAAAATCGGTTGTTGTTCCGAAAAACATTGATGCGGTGCGTGAACTGATACTGCAAGATCGTCATGTGATTTATCGTGAGATTGAGGTATACTTAGACTTTAGTGGGACCAGCATACATTCAATATTGCATGAGCATTTGGGCGTAAAAAAGATTTGGTCGCGTTGGATGCCACATAATTTAACAAGCTCATGTCAATTGGTCACAAGAAATGCACAAAAAATGCGATCGCGATGCTTCAAAACATGTGTATGACATCGTGACAGGTGAAGAATCGTGGATTTACGCGTATGAGCCCGAAAGTAAACAGCAGTCGACTGTATGGGTCTTCCAAGGCGAGCCAAACCCATCAAAAGTCGTTCGTGTTCGAAGCGCTTCGAAGCAAATGGTCGCCTGTTTTTTCGGAAAATCTGGACATGTCTCAACCGTACCATTGGTACAACGTAAAACGGTCAATTCTGAATGGCACACAACCATTTTTTTGCCACAAGTCTTCGGAGAAATAAGGAAAACCAACCGCCGAAGACGGATCATTCTCCACCACGACAATGCGAGCTGGAACAAGTGACTTTTTGAGCACTCAAAACGTCGATTTGATGAGTCATCCGCGGTATAATCCTGATTTGGCACCCAATGACTTCTTTTTCTTCCCGAACATCAAAAATAAATTGCGAGGTCAACGTTTTTCGACACCTGAAGGAGCGGTTGATGCGTTCAAAATGCATGTTTTGGAGATACCTCAATCGGAGTGGAAAAAGTGTTTCGAAAATTGGTTCACACGCATGCAAAAATGTATTGATCTTCATGGAGAATAATTTGAAAAACAATAAAGCCATTTTTGACAATAAATATTTATTTTTGTTCTTTAATCCCGAAATATAAAAGGCAACCGTCGTATTAAAGTTCAGGGAGACTGTATTGAGAAATGAAAATAATTTCAAATGGTAAAATACAGTCTTTCATTATCAGGCCGCGAACATTTCAAATTACCCTCGTAATACAGGGTATCGCACGACGTGAGGTCACTACTTCGTGTACGTAATCTGTAGACTAAATATAGTTAAAAATTCTGATAAAGTTATGGCCTAAAGTAAATCGTTTTCAAAATACAGAATGTTAAATTATTATTTATTAAACAATTACAATTTCAGAAAAGCCAATATTTATTTTTATTTTAGCCTAAATTCCCTATAAAGGTTGTTCACAATGACCGCCGTTGCCCTACGTAACATATAATTGTTATTCCGAATCAGTTCTGCTGCCTCAACAATGCGTCTCCTAAGATCTCTTCAACAGTCTCTGATGTGGTGTACGTTATCTTTCATGTGACTCCATAAATAATAATCTAAACAAGTTAAGTCCGGAGGTCTTGGGGGCCAGGAATGCTGATCTCTACCAATTAGACGTCCTTCAAACAGTTGATTCAAAAATTGTCTTTCACGTAACGCAAACTGCGCAGAGGCACCATCGTGCTAGTACCATTCATTCATTCATTGTAGATTTTTGGGAGGGTGAGTTACCTTACGTGCACTTAGGCCACATAGGTGGGGCCATTGTGTTGCCTCCCCAGCAGCTCTCCAATTTGGGCATCACCCAAGCCATCCAATCCTTTGGATTTACTTGAAGACATCCACAACTGAGGTGTTGCTGATTTCGACCATATCAGGCCAAAAGTCTCCCAACATGGATCCTGTGAGTGTTGCAAGAGCTGGGCAGTGACACAGGACGCGTTCTGCCGTCTCGTTATCCCCGTTGCATCCTCGACAGTTTGGGCTGTCCGCCAGTCCCATCCTGTGCATGTGTTGATGTAAGGAGCAGTGTCCAGATAAGATACCTACAACTAGTCGCAGGTTCTTTCGGGACAGTTGCACACAGGGGTTTAGGATTGTTTGGTATAACATAAAGCTTAATATCCTCAGGGGTATAGGAATAACGGGTTCTGGTCCCCAAAGAGGTTGTTCGGAGGCCAGTCTCGCAATCTCATCAGCCTCCTCATTGTCGTAGTTTCCGTCATGCCCTTTCACCCATATAAAGAAAATGACATTATCTTTTGAGATATCGCCGAGAGCTTCACGGCAGTGCAATACCACTCCTGAAATAATTTTGTAACTACCTAGTACCTACCTACTTTGCTACTAAAGCGGCTGTGCTGTCACTGTAAATACCAATACGTTGATCCTTGATCTGTCGTTCAAGAATTGCATTTGCACCATGCATTATTCCCACTACCTCCGCTTGGAAGACAGTAGCAATTTTGCCTAATGGTATACTGTGGCGTAGGTCTAGGTAATGGGAGAAGACCCCGGCACGCCTTCCATGCCTTATTTTAAATCCGTCGGTAAAGATGGATCTGTCCATATGCTGGGTTGGCTCAGCATTGGCATAAACACTGAAGTGTCTATTGAAGGCTTATTGTGGAGGGAGGTAGCCTACCACTGCGTGTTGAAGAAGGGTCTTGACGACTGTCTCATCCATGATGCGGGTATGTCTGCTTCCCTTGCCTACTGTGTGCCACAGACCCTTATGGCGCAACCTCGAAGCTACTTCCTCCACAAAAAGGTCGAGTGGTGGAAGGCATAAGATCACCTCTAAGGCGGCCGTATAGCACCTGTGGAACTGAGACGGCAAGACGTTGTACATGTCCTAGTTTGGTTTCTGCCGTAACTTGTCTGACCCTGGGCCACCAGACAAGTGCTCCATAGCATAGCATAGGTCTAATCACGGCAGTATACAGTAAAGGTGTAACTAAGAGTCCAACCTTCCTTTTCTTCGTGAAAAGTACCATTTCTGTCTTCAAGGGATTGTGACAGAGAGGAACTGATCACTACACCATTTTTCCGTTATTTGGAAAGCCGTCTGCATTAAGGTGCAGGGCGTGCCCTCAAATTTCCCTGTGATGAGGATGGTAATGTCATTCCCATATCCAATAGTTTAGAACCCAGCATCATTGAGTGAGATTGGAAGGCTGTCCACCACTGTATTCCACAACAGTAGAGACAGAACCCCGCCTTGCGGACAGCCCTTCATCACTACACCTCTAATAGAACTGTCTCCTATATTAAATTGCACTGCTCTCGTCGTAAGCCTGTGCTTTATCCAGTCACAGAGAGTAGGTGCAACTCCATGTCTACGTAAGACAGAGTTAATACTTTCAAAGGAAGCCTTGTCAAAGGCTCCTTCTATATCAATGAAAACTCTCAAAACAGACATTTTATTATCTAGCGATCTCTCAATTCGATTCCTACGGTGGGTAGCGCCTTATCAGTAGATCTCCCTGGTTTAGGTGCAGTGTACTAGGGATGGAAAGACATTGCCCACTCCTGGCGACGTGTAGGGAGAAAGCAATTTCCAGGATTTTTGTCACCCCGTACGACCTGGTCCGCCACTTCCCAATCCTCCTGGGGAGGTGGGGCGTCGGGCCTCGGCCATACACGGTCAGGGGTGACAATACAGCCCAGGAAATGTGTTTGAATTAACACTTGCGCTGTCTCTTCGGGTTTGGTTGTAAAGGAACCATCCCCTTGCTTGGGACAACCTGGTTGTTGATTGGGGTCCTTAGAAAGGATCCTTTGTAGTCTAGCCACTGCTGTAGTGGACTCTATGTGTCTGCAAAGTTTTCCAAGAATCTCTCTGCCTCGAGCGAATTTCTTTTTTGTATATTCCTGTTTGGTCTTTGTATTCCTCCCAGTCGCTAGTAATTCTAGTTCGCTTCGCTTTATTGAAGAGTTTGCCCAACTTTGATTTCATCCTGTCGAATTTCCTGGACCATCAAGATGTTGTGCGACTCGCCCTGGATGCCCTCAGGGGGCATGATGATTCGTAGGATTGTAGGAGCGAATTCTGCAGAATATCCACGCTGGACTGTAAGTCATCTACCTGAATAATCGCTTCCGGGAAAATCGACTCCATCAGCTTCCAGATCTGTCAGTCCGCGTAGGGTTCCGATATTGTTTTGGTGTGGCCGTAGTACCAGATAGTCTGAAACAAAGTCATCTGTGGTCTAACATGGATACAACAGGTGATACCTGCCAGCCCTCAATATTATTGGAAATACTTGAAGATGCCAGGGTAATATCTATCACGGTCTGGCTACGCGTTGTGATAAAGGTGGGTTCACATCCGCGGTTCAGCATTTCTAAATTTGTACTTATTAGGTACTCAAGTAAAGACCTATCTCTAGTGTTAATGCTACTGCTGCTCCACGAAACATGATAAGCATTCACATCACAACCAATAATTTAGGTGTTTATTGTTCCTCTCACAGTAATCCACCAATTCGATCAACTCCGCGCTAGGTGGAGGGTCGATTGAGTCACTGGGGAGATATACTGATGCTAATATTACATCTTCCTTTCCTCCATTTATGCCACAGCTGGTACCACATACCATATTTGATCGCCATATGGACATCATCTAACAATCCTCCCAAATGATGTTCTAGAAAATTTAAATATCTGTCTGCGGTAAAATTGTTCTCAAAAACGAATGGATGGAGCATATTATCCATAATTCCATACCAGATATTCACTGAAAACCTGCGTTGATAATTTGGTATTGTCATTTCGTGTAGATTTTCGTAATCCCAAGACAGCTGTTCTTTTTGTTCATTAATCCATTCCTTGTAAATGTTGGCTTAAAACGTTCATCTATTACGTATGTTTCGATTTTGAATGATCCAGCGGGAAAATTCCATACGACTAGCGAAATTTGTAGGTAAAAGCTGAACAGGCTGGATATGAAATCGATATAAACGAAACCATGACGTTTTAATGTTCTCCAAACGCGCATTCGTAGTACATTCACTTGTGCAGATACACGACGAACAGAGGTCCTGGGATTATTATCAATTTTTCACAGTATATTGTCCTCATTGTCCAGTACTTACTGTATCGGACGCTCAGTCGATGGTTTCGGGAAAGTTCCGCGTCCACGTAAGTGGATGTGCACTCGTTGGAAAACTTGTCAGTCTGGTAGCCGCCCATTTGGAAATCTCAACCCATACTCTCGAGCAGCTGCTACTGAGTTTCCATCACAAAAACCGTGCAAGTAATGGATATCGGCGTACTCTCGCGTTGTAAAAGTAAACATTATCAACACTGTTAATAAGCACATGCAGAGAAATCGACTTTAAGGTGCTTTACTTTTTGTAATACAAGTAAATAATATCATTTACATAATAACGTAGACAGTTTGTATCAAATACCACTTAATATTATTTATTGTTTCGGCTGCTTCAGTGTTTAAATAAAACAGACCATAACTCTTTAGTTTTGACTTATTTTCACCTCTCCTACATGTAGGTGAAGTAGTGACCCCATGTCATGGAACACCCTGTGCAACCTATAATAGATAATGTAGTTTGCAATATGATGATATATGATATTTAAGATGAAAAAGTTTTAGATCATTCTGGTGAAACCAAAACTTAAAATTAATATATACAGGGTGGGTACGACGACGAATCAGCTTAATATCCCGCTTATATGCCAACATTCATTAATGAATACGGAACTTTAAGAAAAGAATATGAAATTAGAAAAAATATATTTTGGACGGATTGTAATAGACAATGCCCCCTAAGCATAGGCACTATCAAAAATATTCTTTGGCCATTTTGACGAGGTTAAATAATTTTTAAGACTTAGGTGTGTCTACAACTTCATTTGGTTAAATTAATAAATAAATTTAGCTTGGCTTCAGTTGGTTTACATCCGGTATATGTGTTTCTGGGATCAAGTGCCACCAGTAGAAATGGAAGAAAAGTTGAGAGGAAAGTTGTAGTATTTTTCGTCTGTTTCAATAAATCAAAAAAACAATTGAGAATCAAGTCAATACTTGAGAGCTATAAATTATGTTTTCTTCAGTAGAACATCCTGTACGTGTTGATAATTTTTGATAGGGTACTCCTGCAGTATCATTTGAAAGCTATTTTGTCTCAGTAACAGAAATTTCCAACATATACAGGGTGTTTGTTACGGGCCAATCGAGCTTTTCCGACGGCCCGTAACCGGATAGGTGGAAAACGGCCTACAGCTTAGCTCAGAGGAGTAGGGGTGGTTCACAGAAACCGCTTACGGGAGGGAAATCTTCCTAGTTGTGTACAGGGTAAGTCAAAATTTGTGGGCGCCGCCTTTCAAATCCAGCTGATTGTAGGTCCTCGCGGAAGGCCGAGAAGCCAACAGCTTACGGGAATGGAACTCACCTTTATTGTGCCTCCTCCTATATATACGAAGCTTTCAAAATTCATGCACAAACAAATACAGAGTACACAATAATGAAAGAGGCAGTAAATTTTAAAACACATATAATGAAATTATTGAAATGGCGATACATGAAACGACTACAAAAAAAAAGGAAAAATCAACTGTGTTTTTATAGTTTTACAACATATATTCGAACGTTCGGAAAAGGAAGCTCGCCGCCTTTGGGCGCACGATATTTACCTTGTTCAAAAAACTGCGTGACCAAAGGCGTCGGGGTTACAGACATTATACAATATAAACGAAATTACTTTTTACAATTATTGGTGCAAACAAAAACAATCGGCGACTGACGGTCGCTTTTTGTTCCAACAAAAAAAAAGGTTCAATTAGGTTAAATTTTGCAAGTAGCGCGTAAATTTCTTTTCACAGCACACAAAAAAACTAGTTTGTTTTTACCTTAACTTCCGATGAATGGATTAGAGCGAGGTAGGCACAATGTAAGGGCGATTTCCAGATGTAGGACAAAAAAAAGAAGGAAGACAGCGTTCTTCGGGGCAGCGTTGGAACGAAATGTTGCTGTTACGGCCCTGGATAATACGTTGCTTTAAGCAGGCTGTTAACGTTGAACGAAAGACAGGACTCTTCGGACGATGGTAGCAGCAGAGGGACAGGTGCTGGGCTTTGAAAATTAATCCGCCAACGGCGATCGGCTAATTCACACAGAATTGCCATTACCGGGATTGAATCCAGTGTCTTCTTTAAATCCGACAGTTGTCGATGGTCTGTTTGTACCCCTTGGTAAAACAGCGAGACAAAATTCACACAAAACGGACACCCCTCGAAAAACCCAAAAGCCGCGGTCCCCCGATTGATGGAATTTTCGGAGACCCGGAGTCATTCAGGATGTAAGGTTGACTGACGAACTTTCGCAACGGAAATCTGCACTTCCCCCAAGAGATTGCACCATATTTCGAAATTTCATGAAACGTTGTAGAAAGATCTGGAATAATTCGGCACGTTGATTCTCAGAAGCGTCCGAGGTCAAGCGCGAGAAAAAACAATATTCGGCAGTTTTGAGCCTACAAAAGGGAACTGTCAATATAACTCAATTTTAGAAAAACAGCAAAATAGCGAAACGGTGGCCCAAAATAAAAGTGGAATTAAAATAACGTTTTTAATTCTTACGAAGCGGCAATCAAATTAAGAAATTAATTCGTATAGAGCGGCAAATTTCAAAAGAACATAACATGTTGTATTTAAGAAAATATAAATTATGGCTGTTGATTGTTTATTTTAGTCTCGGTTGCTTATCTTCTGTTATGGTTAAACTTTGCTTTTTAACTTTTTTTTTGTATATTCATTAATAAGGGAGATATTTTTGCTGGGACGTCGTGCCTGGAACGCACTGTATATATTAATTTTTGTGCATATTGCTATACCTACAATCTGTTTTAAGTCATAAATGTTTAATCTTCTTCTTCTTCGAGTGCTTTATCTCTTACGAGACGTAGCGATCTTCTCTCCTATGCCTGTGTTGAGCGATTAGAGTGCCACAGACATAGAGAACCTACAGCTTAACGTGGGCTCTTTAATGAAGTTTCTAAAAATATAAAAGTTATAAGTTGTGTTTTCTTCAGCAGAAAACCCTGTACGTTATGATAATTTTAGATATACTACTCCTGTTTTGGCTCCTTGGCAGAAATTTCCAACATATACAGGGTGTTGTATTTAAGAAAATATAAATTATGGCTGTTGCTTGTTTATTTTAGTCTCGGTTGCTTCTCTACTGTTGTGGTTAAACTTTGATTTTTAAATCTTTTTTTTTTTGTACATCCATTAATAGGGGAGATATCTTTGCTGGGACGTCGTGCCTGAAACGCACTGTATACATTAATTTTTGTGTATGTATATTGCTGTAGCTACAATCTGTTTTAAGTCATAAATGTTTAATCTTCTTTTTCTTCGAGTGCTTTATCTCTTAGAGTCGTAGCGATCTTCTCTCCTATGCCTGTGTTGAGCGATTAGACTGCCACAGACATAGAGGACCTACAGCTTAACGTGGGCTCTTTAATGAAGTTTTTAAAAAACTAAAAGTTATAAGTTGTGTTTTCTTCAGCAGAAAACCCTGTACGTTATGATAATTTTAGATATACTACTCCTGTTTTGGCTCCTTGGCAGAAATTTCCAACATATACAGGGTGTTGTACTTAAGAAAATATAAATTATGGCCGTTGTTTGTTTATTTTAGTCTCGTTGCTTCTCTACTGTTATGGTTCAACTTCGCTTTTTAACTCTTTTTTTTTGTATATCCATTAATAAGGGAGATATTTTTGCTGGGACGTCGTGCCTGAAACGCACTGTATACATTAATTTTTGTGTATGTATATTACTGTAGTTACAATCTGTTTTAAGTCATAAATGTTTAATCTTCTTTTTCTTCGAGTGCTTTATCTCTTACGAGTCGTAGCGATCTTCTCTCCTATGCCTGTGTTGAGCGATTAGAGTGCCACAGACATAGAGGACCTACAGCTTAACGTGGGCTCTTTAATGAAGTTTTTAAAAAAATAAAAGTTATAAGTTGTGTTTTCTTTAGCAGAACACCCTGTACGTTATGATAATTTTAGATATACTACTCCTGTTTTGGCTCCTTGGCAGAAATTTCCAACATATACAGGGTGTTGTACTTAAGAAAATATAAATTATGGCCGTTGTTTGTTTATTTTAGTCTCGTTGCTTCTCTACTGTTATGGTTCAACTTCGCTTTTTAACTCTTTTTTTTTTGTATATCCATTAATAAGGGAGATATTTTTGCTGGGACGTCGTGCCTGAAACGCACTGTATACATTAATTTTTGTGTATGTATATTACTATACCTACAATCTGTTTTAAGTCATAAATGTTTAATCTTCTTCTTCGAGTGCTTTATCTCTTACGAAACGTAGCTATCCTCTCGTCTATGCCTATGTTGCGCGTTTTTAAAGTACCACAGACATAGAGGACCTACAGCTTAACGTGGGCTCTTTAATAAATAAATTTATTTATAGTTTGTTTTAATGTTTTATGGCAACTCTTAATTTTTTTTCCACTTACAAACTTTTTCAATATTAAAAGGTTCCCTTTTTATTACCTTACAGGTCAGTATGATTTATCTTGTCCTACTTGCGGCAAGGGATTCCAGTGTAAAAGTTATTTAATGGTGCATCAACGGGTACATTCGGACATCAAACCATACCCATGCACCACCTGTGGAAGGAATTTTAAAACCAAACAGTCATTACTGGATCACACAAACAGGCATTTGGGTGTAAAGCCGTACATGTGTGATATCTGCGGGCGGGGATTTATCACAAAAGGTACAAGTTTAAAAGTGATTATTGTTTTAAACTAACAAATGAAATGTGTTTAGGTTTATGCAAAGCCCACCAAAAGGTACACACGGGTCTAGATAATAGGAAGTACTCCTGCAAGGTGTGCAACAAAATGTTCGTATCAAAAAGCTACCTCCAAACCCACTTGAGAATTCACACTGGGGAGAAGCCATTCATGTGTGAAGTACGTACTTGGTACAAATTTAATTGTTTGTACCATGAAGTTTTTTTACCTCTATCTAAGTGTCTGGGTTTTTTCTTATTTGTGTCTAGGTATGTGGTAAAGGGTTCCTGACGAGGGTGGACCTGAGAATTCATTCCACAATGCACACCGGGGAAAAGTCTTATGTTTGTGAGATGTGTGGTAAAGCGTTTGCCCGTAGAGATGCGCTTCGGTGTCACCGTAGATCCCACACGGGTGAAAGACCTTACAGGTAAATCATTGTAAATATTTATAAAGAAGTAAATTCTTGAGTTTGATTGTAGTTGTGACCAATGTGGGCAAACTTTCACCCAGTTTTCTCCCATGGCCATCCATAAAAGGCTTCACACGGGAGAGAGGCCGTACAGCTGCGAGGTGTGTGGGAAGGCTTTCGTTTCCAGATCTACCATGATGTCGCATTGGAAAAAACACGTTCGATAAGTTTTTCTTCAATGTTTAAATGTGATAAGCTGAAAATACGTGCTCGGAAATTTTATTAGAAGCATCGACAAAGACTATGAAGACTGTGTAATTATAATCTGATTTTATCATGTATTAAATCCATTTTAATGCACCACGCAATTTCTGCATCGTTTCGATTTTATCTATTCCTCATTTTTGATTAAATAAGTAGGCTAAGGATAAGTGTAATGTTTTTTAAATAAATCGATTTTTTAAAAGCATAGGAGTTGGTTTTTTCATTTATTTTTTAGTTTTAAGGGGTAAAGGGTGAAAATCTTGAATACTTAAGAAACTTTAATGGTTTACTTTACATAATATTCGTGCAAGTAACTGCCTCACAATTTATTGTAATGTGATGCATTTTTGCATAATATTAGTCAGTGATACTTTATGACGGCTGTTACGTCGTAATCAGAACCACTCCGAGGAAAATACATATAGGTAGGCAACTTGCTTAACACCAATAAGCACGAGGATTTCCTAATGGGTGTATCTAAGTTCGACCTCTCGACAGGTGGTCCATAAATCCCTATAAATCAAACTAGCTGTTCGATCACGAGTTTCGGTCCTAGGGATTTGCACAGGTAGAGGTATAAGTAAATAGAAAATTAGCTAATAAAATCATAATAGGTGAACATGTTTTTATTATACAATTAGTCAATAATAACAAAAATAATTTACATATTAATTGGTAGGCAAATAATTATAACAAATAGTTTGAACAAATAAGTATGGGGATAGTAGTTTCTTATAGTATTCATATATTGTTTTAGTATAAAATTAGTTTATAGTTTAGGACAATTGATATTCCTAATTTTTTAAATAAATTTCTATTTAAAAATTGAGCAGACATTCGGAAATGTAAATGTTCGGGTGGGTCGCATAATAATTTCTATGTTATAATTAATAAGCACGCTAGATCGGTTTGAAAAATACTTCACCCTGTATACAGACCAAATCTGGCATACAAAATAGACCTTACTAAAGACTCCAGTTTCGCACCTTAGTCATAAATATATTTTTCTATTTGGATTTTATAAAGCCGTTCTAAGCGCACTGTTTTAGCTTAAAAACAGTACGTTAAGGAGGCCTATAATCGTACTGTTTTTAGTTTGTTTTTTTACGATGTTGGTAGTTCGATTTGAATTTGAAAGTTTGAAATGTCAGTTTCAGCCACCTG
>JABXWE010032872.1:0-27868 GCA_014611495.1 Limonius californicus
CTTAATTTTCCTTAGCTACCAATCAAAATACAACGATTATGACAGATGGGATAACTGTCAGCTGTCAAAACCCATTTTTTTTTAAATATTATAAATTTTCAACAAATAACAATAAAACCTTAAGATAGCACCCCCGCCAAATTAGTATATAAGCCCCCCCAGTATGATATCATAGCAATATAGTTGCTATTTAAATGCTGCACCTCGTCAATATGGTTTTCAAGTTTTTCATGTATGAGTATTCCCACCCCAGCTTGTACTTTTTGATCCATATCCTTCCCACTATAGAACAATATACAGTTTTGGCATCTGCCATTTCATTTGTCTTTCTTTTTTAATTCCGATGGGGAACATATGTCAATCTTGAGCTTATTTAATTCCATGATGTATTCCTGGTCTCTAATACTCCATGATGTTATATTCCAGCATCCAATATGTAGTTTCTGAGATTTCCATAATCGCTTTCTCCATTTTCTCGCGGTGTAGTTATTTCATAAGATCCGTCCATGTTCCGAGGCTTGGCTAACAGTTCTGTAAGCATAATTATAATACATCTACAAGTAGGTTGCTAGTTTGATTTTTAGATGTCCCTCCTCCTTCATCCGAGCTTGGGACCGGCAACAGCACTTTTAGGCTATTCAATCCACCCAGCGATACTGCAGGAGGAGTTTCCAGCATGATTGTTAATGTTGAAGATAGATTAATCTCTATATATTTTATGAAGTTCTAAGTACCTAATTAAGATAGAAGTTGTTGACATAGTTTTAAAACCAAATGTTTAAAAGTATTTTTTTTCCAACCTTCTTGTTTATATTACCTTCTTAACTAGTCTTTCATCACTCACTCTGTATGTGTTCGAACTACTTCTCTGTTTCATTTCTAACTGTTTATTAATTGGATTCTGGTGTAGTTCTTCCGTATTTGTTCATTTCGGATTCTATCTAATTTTGTTTTTCCTAATTTTTTTGGGGGTGTTTGATGTCTGCTGCTATTAATTCCTCTTCTTGTTTTGTTTGTAGTATTGTAAGTACCACTATATTTCTGTACACATGAGTTAATGTTTTCTTCCTGAATTTCTTTTTCCCTAGGTATAAAGTTCTATTTGGCTTATAGTATGTATTGTTCCCTATTTTAATCCTGTTTATTATATTTACTTGTATTGATTTCAATTGTAAGGTTGTCAATCTCCTTCGTCCAAATGTTCAGCAGTTTCTGGGTTTTTTATGTATCTGCTATTAAAACTACATCGTCTGCATGTAGAAGGTTGTCTGTTTCCACTGTGTTTAGATTTTTATATCCCACTATACTTTTTTGCGTTTTTCCTTTAGTATCTTTTAATAATCTGTCTGTCACTATATTAAATAGCAGTGAACCTTAACTATCTCCTTGCTTTACTCCATTTCGTATTTCAAATAATCTTGATCTTCCTCCATTTATTTGCTGTGCCATAGACACTTTCATATTCACTTTACATCACATTAAGTATTTGTCCGCATACTTCTATTTCATCTAAATAGTTCCATAGTGTCTGTCTGTTTATGTTCCCAACAGCTGCTATATGAAGATAACATTGAGCAGTTCATCTAGTTCCATTACTTTCTCTATTAGGTTTCTTAGTATGCTGATATTATCGCAAGGATGTTATAAAGTGAATGCCGGATGATCACACTGTTGTGAAGCTCTTTAAGGACACCAAATATACCGATGATAATGCACATTAGCGATTTTCTTCTTTGAAGAATTGTAGCATCCATTTACACACAGTACTATTTTAGTGACATACATTATTTCCACAAAATTATACATTTAAACTTAATAGGAACAATGAAAACTGCTTGCTCATCTTCCATTTTTTCTTTGGTTCTGTTCTTAATTTTCTCTCCATTATTCTTATATAGTTTTAGAAGCATAGTGTAGGCATGCGGGTCTATAATTATCACAATCTGGTTGCCTCCCTTTTTATATACTGGGATTATAAGATTTCTCTGCCACTCTCTTGGTATCTATTTTTCCTTTCATGCTTTCCCACAGATGTTTCAAAACCATGCAACGACCATATTTCCTACCCATTTTATCATTTCTATTTTCACATTATCTTTTCCACACGGTTTTCCTGTTTTTGATATGTTTACTGCATCATAAACTTCATCTTCACTTATGTTTGATATTGGGTTGATTTTTTACTCTGATTCGTTTAATATGTAACCTACTGACTCCTAAAAAAATTAACTGATTATCAAAAAAATATGACATTGTTCCTACACAAAGAGCAACATTGCAGTAACTATAAATGTCTTTAACAGTTAGTCGGCATAAGGGTCATTCAGACTTCTTTGCTTCTGCTACCTATGAATTTTGTATTATTATCAGCTCCAACCATTGCTCTCTCTTACCAAAGGTTAGATAACTGTATGGCTATGGATAAAAAATGTAGCAGGATTAAATTCAATTGCGAGTAGTATATATTTTGGTAGAAAATATCATATGGTCTCAATTGCAGCATTTCCGAAATTTCTGTTTCAAAATTTTGTTGCAAAGTGTACCTCTCTTGGGAAAATGGATTTAGAATTCCTAAAATGGCCGAAAAGTTTTGAAGTAGTATAGTATAAACTTCTTCACCTCAGAAATAAACAATTTAATTTTTTAGTATGTTAATTATAGTTTTACCTACAGTGAGCTTGTAAATTGGCTACAGACAACGCAGAACAAGCTTCCAAAACGAGAGCGTACCCATACCGTAGTTTGCTTCCTGTAACTTATGATTGTAACAGTGCAAAAATTGCTGTTTCGATACTGCAGATTTAATAACTTGATATCAATGTACTTGGTGCATTAGCATAAATGGAATAGAAAGATGTAAAAACTTGTACTGGGAGATAAGATGAACTTCTTCAGAAGGAACGAGGCAACTTTTTATTACCAACCTTTTTTATTTATTATGTTAGCCAGATTAGCACACTGAGTGCTATACCTATGTACTTCTACATACAATCGGGCATAATATTACATTCACAACTTTGAATCGCTCTTAAGGGACCTCTGTCACTAATCTATGTGGTTAATAGAATGCTATTCATTATGAAAGAATACATCACGAGTTAGCTGCAATATCTTAGCACTGAAATGGCCAATTGTAGCTACAGTAAACTTAGGCATTCTAGAACAAGCTTACGAAACGTTAGTGTTCCCGTAACACAAGTAATCCAACAGTTTGCAGCTTGTTACGATTCAAAGAACAAAACCGTTTGATCTTTACGTATTGAAATGATCAACATGCTTAGAGTAAGCTCATAAACTGGGCTAAAGAGAACGCAGAACAAGCTTGTGAAACTAGACCATAACCATAACACACGTACCGCAACAGTTTGCATCTTGTAACTGACGATTTTCATACTTCAAAGATTTTAGGGGTTTTTGATATAGAAGAATAAGTTCTGGAAGCCACCCAGTGCGTCATTTTAGTTTCAACCAATACTATACATTTAATAATATATATACAGTACCCAAATTGAATAAAATCCGGTAAACTGATATACAAACGTGTACTGTTCTTCATTTCAAAAAACAGTACCATTTGACTTTTTAGTATTGAAATGATCATAAATTCATGAACTGGTCTAAAGAGAACGCAGAACAAGCTTCCGGAACAAAAGCACATCCGTAACACACCTAGTGCAACCGTTTGCATCCTGTAACTCACGATTTTGGCAGTATAAAAATAGTTATTTCTGGTGGCCTTCATATTCAACAAACACTGTAGCTTAATAATTTAATAATATATTTTGAGTGTTACCCATAATAGAGGAGAACCATTAAAATGATGTAGAAATTTATTCTGAGGATGACATTTACTTCGCCAGTTCATTCGTCCAATCCATTAAATTTTTGAGTATTGAAATGACTGACTTTACTTACATTAAGGGCATAAACTAGGCTGAAGAGAACGCAGAACAAGCTTGCGAAGCAAAAACATACGCGTAACACACATATTGCAGTTTACAACTTGTAACTTGCGATTTTAACAGAGCAAATACATTAGATATTTTTGAATCAGAAGAATAAGTTATTGAAGCCGCCCGATATCTTACTGCTGTGTCGTTTATTGTCAATAACAGCTTTAGATGTAGTAAAATATTATTATGTTTTGTACTTAAAATGGACGAGAAGCTGAAGTAAACACTTGTGCTGACAGATAACATAAACTTCTTCGCTATAAAAAACAAATCCATTTCATTGGTTAGTATTTTAATTACTTTTATGTTTAGTTCATAAACTAAGCTACAGAGAACGCAGAACAAGCTTGCGGAATAAGAATTTACCCGAAAGACACGCAATATAACAGTTTCCAGCTTGCGTAACCCATGATTTTATGTAGTATGATTTCTAAGTATTTAAAGCAGAGACAATTCTGGAATGCCGTCCAATCTGCTATTAGAGGTGATGTTTATTTTCAAAGTTTTCTATAATTTTCAATATTTTTATGATAAGTTTACTTGCTTTGTGTTGAAATCAAATGAGCACTGTGAATATAATAATGGTATATCAGGTAACTACAATTTGTATTTACATGTTTGATTCAGAAATATTAAAAAAATGTTGTTTCTGAAAATTTTATTGAAATATATCAAATTTTTGCCTTTCGTACTGTTTAACCGTGTACGTGGGAGCTATTTTGATGTAAATTTTAGTTGTGGTTGTAATAATCTCTCTCTATTCTTAAACAAACATTAGGAAAATATCAGAAAATTTCTTCCACAAATGTGTATTAAGAAAAAGGCCAAAGAAAATTATTGAGAAAACTGCTTTTTTGGTTTTGGTTAGAATTACGTCTGCTATCGATGTATATTTTTCTATTGGCTTCTATGTCTTCTATGTAAATAATCCCTCCACCAACACCATTTGTATAAATTAACTCACCATTTTGTTACTGAGATTTAGTAACTAGCTGGCACGTGTCCTCCCGGAAGTCTCTAATGCCACGCGTGCAGAATGTAACACTATAACGTTCACTTCCGTACCCTGAGTATAGCAAAGTACTTCGATATAGCAATTAATAGCACCCTTTCGCTATGAAGCAAACAACGATAAGTAGAGCTGCAACGTTTGTAACTGTTACAAGTATAGGAGGAACCCAAACAAGATTTATTGTCCCTGGAACGGAAACTTTCGGTATTTCTAATTGAAATTATTGGCCACATAAATATTATTTATTTTTATAGCAGGTACAAATTACACAATGATGAGAAACATATTTATTGATGCAAATAAATAGAACATTGAATATAGGTTGTAATATTTTTGTGTTCTAAGGCACCAAAAAATAAGTATTGACAATATTAACATCAAATCATTTTTTTTAAATAGATACTCCGTTTGCAGTGTTATTATTTGTCATTCATTAGCATCGATAGCGGATTTAAAAATAGCGTCACGTAAAGAACTCCTGTCAGGATTTATATTTTCTATATTATTTATATATTAAACAAAAAACATGGGCCCTACCACAGTTCCTTGAGCTACATCAAATTTCATTTGCAGCTATTTTAACTTTATCAGTTTCTGGAACACAGTTATGACTTAAGGCATTGTAGCCAGCTCTTATTTTTATATATGGTATACAGGGTGATTAAATAATAGCGATGAGCTCGTTGATATTGAATATTAATTCTATCGACTGATATCGATTTCGCTATTAATTTCATATTTCATAATAATTCTGGCAAAAATTGTATGACAACGATGAATTTTTCGGATACCCAGATTTCATATTTCAAATTTCATAATTTATTATTTATTCTCAAAGCTTCCGTGGATCAATTCGCTAAAATGTAAATAACTTTTTTGTTTCTTGTCAAATTTTGATACACTTTGACGTTTTAGGAAGCTAACAGTCCAAGATTAATTTCCAGTCGAAAAATGTACAATCAAGTATGAAAGGTGGATGAAATTTGACCCAGACATGAATGATTTGGTATAAAAATTTATAAATTAGGTGTACGTATTTATATTGTCATTTATATTTGACACTCTATTAAATAGCTATTTAAATGTGGAATTTTCGAAAAAATTGTCACTTTTTGAAAAACATAATATTAGTTCAGAAGGTAGAAATTCAGTTCAACGATCTCATTTTCAAGATATTCCCGAATGTACAAATTTTTAAATCAAATGTTTCACTTGTTGCTCAAAGTTCATCCACTTTTCATACCTAATTGTAGATTTTTCTCGACTGGAAGTTAAGCTTGGACTGTTAGCTTTCCGAAACAACGAACTAAAATTGGATGAGAAACAAAAATGTTATTACCTGTTTAGTCAATGGATGTAAAAAGAAGTTGAATGCTCATAACGTTGTCGTAACGTTGCCGTAACGTTGCCGAATTATAAAAAAAATGGGATTTGGGGGTTAAATAACCTCAGCTATGCGTGGCTAAAGATTTTCGCACATGTTTAGAATCATCCTGTATATTATTTGAATTAATTAGATGTATGTAATTAATGTACAACTAAATGAGCCATCAAGAGATGATAATTTTTATTTTGATTTCACCAGAAACAATATTTCTTAGTTCCTATTGATAAGATTACTCCTATATACAGGGTGATCTACGGTGCAAGACCGAACGACTGCGCCTTAATGATAGAAACAGTCCAATATTTTACTGAGAAAAGCTAAGTAGAATCATAACCCGCACCGTTTAAAAATGTTTTCGATTCTGCAGTGTGCTACTTTGCTACTTAAAAAATACCTTAACTTGTATATTTCACATTTTTCAATTCTTATCCAAAAGATTGTAAAATATATAGCGATTTCCATTACAAGTGTTTTTAAACATTTTATAGCGTAGTATTTAGTTGTTAATAAAATTTAGAAACTTCTTTGCATTACATAAAATCTCCTATTAATTATTAACTATAGATATTCAATACTTATGTTGTATGAAATGGCAGTTAATTGAATGGGTTTTAAATATTATTAGAGTATACAGGATGTGCCATTTACTAAAGCCGAGAATACGTTATTGTGTTTTAAAATACTAACTAGGAAAACAGACGCCCTGTAATAACGAAGGGGAAAACGGGAGCTGCAGATGCCCAATTCTGCGCCGCTGTACGGGGTGGTCACTAGTAACTGCAGAGACGACGGAAACGGGGTTGGAAGCTGCATTCCGATACAAGTCGAAAGAACAATTCCACTGAATTGTCTTTGCACAAAGCTGACATTCTGCTAATATTTTTAAACCGACACAAGTCGAAGATTCTTTTGCCTAATGTAAAAAACAAAACGATAACTCAATTAGCAGAAGAGCTGCTACACAACCCGGTATTGTAAAAAGAAAGCACGTCAGTACACTCCCAAGGCCTAGCGTCCACTCTTTTCCTTAATTTATCAACGGTTCCCGAGATGGTATCGAGAGATCGGGTCTAGCAAAGGTGGAAAATCGACTGAAGATAAAAACGCAATGCCAATATGCATCAGCCGAAAATTATTTCACCTCATTGCGAAATATGGTGCAATAATTCTAGAACAATTTAATACATAAATTCCCAGGAAACGTCTAGGGCCAAGCGCGCAGACAAAACATTAATGGGCAATTCTGCATGATAACAAAAAAAGGTTCACTAAAACTGTATTTGGGAAATAACAATATAGTAATCGGCTACAGAGCGGCAATTCAAATATGATTTTAATTCAGATGAAGTGGCTAAATCAAACGAATATAAAACAAAATATACAGGGGCTTAAAGAAAAACTAATCTGGAAACTTTCATCCTCTTTGTTTTGATAAACATAAGGATAAATAAACAATATTAGGAAAGAATGGTGTAAGTTTGTATGGTGAAATGATTAAGTATAAGAGAAATCGAAAAAACGTCTTCCAACTCGCCGCAATCATTAATATTTATAAATTTATTTTTGACTTTAATATCTGTATACCTTGCTTAGAATACAGTACTCTATTAAAAAATTATAATTCTACTAAACCGTAAAGTATTTTCTACTTATTTTCCATAATACGTATATTACATGCAGAGAATGTCAACTAATAAATAAGCAAATTAGAAGTGGTCTGAATATCATTAACACCTGGTATATATATATATTTTTAATGCCTCCAACATTTGAAATATATTCTGAAAATTAAGAAAACTTTTTGAATAAATGTAGAGCCACTCAACATCTTCTCTGAGAGCTTTGTCTCTTACGAGACGTAGCGATCTTCTCTATGCTTGTATTGCACATTTTTTAAAGTATCACAAACATAGAGGACCTACAGCTTAATGTGGGCTCTGAACCACGGAAAATGTAAGCACTTCTACTTCAGAAATGATTTACTAGCCAGAATAGGCGTACCATTGCCTTGCGAGAGAGAATGGCCGTAAAAAATTGGTATTCTGGTAATGGGAGTTGAACCCCAGACCTACAGCATAGAAGCCTAACGCGCTGACCTGTAGCCTACGACCGCATCTTCAACATAAAACCAGTCAAAATGACACAAAATTAAAAACTTACTATTGCTGCTATTGAAACATCAAACATATACCGTATGTTTAAACATAATGCAACAATCCAAAATGGTCGTGCTTAGCCTCTCACAACGATTTTAAAATAATTAAATGGAAAAGTCGAATGGAACATCAAAAGTTTAGTAAAGACGTTGGAAATCGTCTGGTTTTTAATTACCCCAACAATGCTCCCTCTAATGTAACATATGACAGATTGTTCATGCGAACGAACTAGCGCGGAGTGTGTCATCGTCTCCCCCGACATCAACATGGGATGACCAAAATCACCCTCCGTGTAACCCTAAGCGTCCGATCACTAAAGTCAACAATTGATAGTCACCGGAAACATAGTTAACTATGCAATCCTGCATCATCCCTAATGCATTTACATTCGGCCGCTATTGTCCCGGACATGCGATATCACTATTATGAGATTAAAGTGAATTTTAAGGTTCAAGTAATCCGAAATTTAATAGTTCCAGTGCGTATTAGTGCAAAATGAAAATAATATGAGAGCTTAATTGCTTCAACTTACATTAATTTACATAAATTGTCATTAAAATATTGCATGTGTCATGAGTGTTGTCGTAAAAGAGCTGTCTAACTACCTCTGTAATCTACTATCGGTACTTATACATTAAAGTAGCAAGTGGGTACGGAATCCCTTACCTTGAACGAAACAAATGTAAGGCCTAAACTATTGCCCGACAACCTAAATTATAATAAATATGTATTTTTATTAGTATTATGTAGTACAAGATTTTCGAATAATAGAAGTATTAAATCTATACACTTGAAAATAATGCTTAAAAGTAACATAGTCGATTCGAGCACTGTCGTTAAAGTAATCATAATTTTCCTAAAAATAGATACACCTAAAATCACCCTGTATAGAGTAATATTTATCACAATATCGGTTCATTTGCTTAGTCTGCCAATTGTTACTATTCTGCCAATTATAGACTAAAACAGTTTGTTTAATATCTGACGATTTTTTCTCAGTTCGATTAATTTGTCAACTGAACTTTCATTTTGTTTGGTAAACATGTACTAGGTGTAAGCTTATGATCATTTTGCTATATAACTCAACCAATTAAATCTGCTTTTTATATTTAATTTACCAATTGACACATTTTCTTCCAATGAATGTTTTAATGCAACGTTTTATTTTAAGATTTTTTGGTGTCAATTGGCAAATTGAATATAGATTTTGGTAAATGGTATTGTCAATTGATACACTTTCTGATAATTAAAATTATTTTCTGTTTAACAACCGCTAAGAAGTAAATCAGCCTCTTAAGAATTTTCTTTAGTTTGACAAATGTTGATTAACGGTTTCATGTGTCAATTGAAACGTTTATCTTCCAATTAACATCATTTGCCGTTAACTAACAAATGAAGTCTACTCTTTACAAGATGTTTCTATCAGTAGAAAATTATTTCTGTCAATTAATATTTTCTTTTAAAAACTGATAAATTAAATTTAGACTTTGGAAAACGTTTCTGTCAATTGACACTCTTTTTGATATTTAATAGGAGTATCATTTTTTGTCGATTAACAACCTCTAAAAAATAAATCAGCCTTTTAAGAACTTTCTTCTATTTGACAATTATCGATTAATGTGTCAATTGAAACGTTTATCTTCCAGTTAATATCATTTCCTATTAACTAGCAATTAGAAGAATTAGAACTATTTAGAAGACATTTCTGTCAGTAGAAAACTATCTCTGCCAATTAACATTTTCTTCTGAAAATTAACAAATAAAATATAGTTGTTGTAAAATATTTTGTCAATTGACACTCTTTTTGATATTCAATATCATTTTTTGTCGATTCAACCGCTAAAAAGTAAATCAGCATTTCAAGAATTTTCTTCTGTTTGACAATTGTCGGTTAATGTGTCAACTGAAACGTTTATGTTCCAGTTAACATCATTTCCTGGTAATTAGCACATTAAGTTTACTCTTTAGAAGATATTTCTGTTAGTAGAGAACTATCTCTGTCAATTTACGTTTTCTTCTTATAACTAGCAAATTAAATATAGATTTTGGAGCATCATTTTGCCAATTGAGACTCTTTTTGATATTTAATATCATTTTTGTTCACTAACAACCGCTGAAAAGTAAATCAACTTCTCAAGAATTTTCTTCTATTTGACAATTGTCGATTAATGTGTCAATTGAAACGTTTATCTACCAGTTAATATCATTTCCTGTTGACTAGCAAATTAAGTCTACTCTTTAGAAGATATTTCTGTTAGTAGACACCTATCTTTGTCAATTTATGTTTTCTTCTTATAACTGGCAAATTAAATATAGATTTTGGAGAATCTTTTTGCCAATTGAAACTCTTTTTGACATTTAATATCATTTTTGTTGACTAACAACCGCTGAAACGTAAATCAGCTTCTCAAGAATTTTCTTCTATTTGACAATTGTCGATTAATGTGTCAATAGAAACGTTTATCTTCCAGTTAACATCATTTCCTGTTAACTAGCAAATTAAATCTACCCTTTAGAAGATATTTCTGTTAGTAGAATACTATCCCTGTCAATAAATATTTTCTTCTAAAAGCTGACAAACTAAATATAGATTTTGGAAAATATTTTGGTAATTAACACACTTTTTGATATTTAATATCATCTTCTGTCGATTAACAACCGCTAAAATGTAAATCAGCCTTTTAAGAACGTTTTTCTGTTTGACAATTGTCGATTAATGTGTCAATTGAGACGTTTATCTTCCAACTAACATCATTTTCTGTTAACTAGCAAATTATGTCTACTCTTTAGAAGATATTTCTGTTAGTAGAAAACTATCCCTGTCAATTAATATCTTCATCGAAAAATTGACAAATTAAATATAGGTCTTGGAAAATATTTTGTTAATTGACACACTTTCTGACATTTTATATTATTTTCTGTGGATTAACAACCGCTAAAATGTAAATCAGCCTTTTAAGAACGTTCTTCTATTGTCGATTAATGTGTCAATTGAGACGTTTATCTTCCAACTAACATCATTTTCTGTTAACTAGCAAATTAAGTATACTCTTTAGAATATATTTCTGTTAGTAGAAAACTATCTCTGTCAATTAATATTTTCTTTTAAAAACCGACAAATTAAATATAGATTTTGGAAAATGTTTCTGTCAATTGACACTCTTCCTGATATTTAATATCATTTTTTGTCGATTAACAACCGCTAAGAAGTAAATCAGCCTTTCAAGAATTTTCTTCTATTTAACAACGTGGATTAATGTTTTAATGTGTCAATTGAAACGTTTATCATCATTTCCTGTTAAGTAGCAAATTAAGTCTACTCTATAGAAGATATATCTGTTAATACGACCCTATCTCGGTCAATTAACATTTTCTTCTATTACTAACAAATTAAATATGTTTTTAGAAGATGTTTCTGCAGTTCCTACATGTTTACTAAATAATATGATTTTTAGAAACTTATCTCTGTCCGTTAACATCTTTTTCAGCTGAATATCTAAGTCTGCTTTTCAGGAAATGATTCTGTTAATGGAAACCTCTTCCTGTTAATTTATATTTTCTTTTGTTAATTCACAAATCAAATATGTTTTTTGGAAGATGTTTCTGTCAACTGATGTATTTTCCCTCTCCATTAACAGCTGGTTATAACTAAATTTGCCTTCTGACAATGAGCTTTTAATTCACACAGATCTTGCCTGTTAAGGTTTTAATATATCAATTGAAACGTTTCTTTGTTTATTAGTATCCCTTACTGTTCACTATAAAAGTATGTGTGTCTTATAGAACATGTTTCTATTAACTAAAAGTTGAAACTGTCACTTATTATTTTTCTATTAACGACCAAATTAGATATGTTTTCTCGAATACGTTTCTGTCAACTAGCACACTATTTGATAATTAAAATAATTTTCTGTCAATTTAGTAGCCGCTAAAATGTAAATCAGCCTTTTAATTTTCTGTTATTTCACTATTGTCAATTAATGTTTTATTTTATTAATTTGACCGTCTACCTTCCAATTAAAGCATTTCCTGTTAATTAGCAAAATAAGTTTACCCTTTAGAAGATTTTTCTCTTAATACAAACCTATCCCGGTTAGATAATATTTTCTTCTATTAACTGACAAATTAAACAGGTTTTTTAGAAGATGTTTCTGTCAAGTGATAATTTTTCGGTAAATAATATGATTTTTAGAAACTTTTCTCTGTCGGTTAACATCTTTTTCAGTTGACTATGAAATTAAATCTGCCTTACAGGAAATGATTATGTTAATACGAACCTCTTGCTGTGAGCTAATATTTCCTTCTGTGCATTGACAAATTAAATACGAGGTGTTCTATTCAATTGACACCGATCTTTGCGTTATAAAACATTTATTTAACATTTTAATTACAAACAATTACTGTTACAGGCAAGGCACCTATCCCATTGTTTTATTAACCGACGTGTACCCTGCTCATAGAATTCTTGTGGCTGCCGATTGAAGAAGTCTTCCACAGCTATCCCTACTTCTGCGTCAGACTCAAAATGCCGACCTTTTAATGCCTTTTTCGGAAGTCCACAAATATGGAAATCGCAAGCCGATAGATCCGAGCCATGGGGTGGATGCTCTAAAACCTTCCATTAGTTTTTGAAAATTTTCTTTTACCACATTAGCAACATGAGGCCTAGCATTGTCGTGCATCAAAATGACCGCATGCCTACGTTTTCCTGGACGTTTCCGTCTTATTGCTTGATGTAGCTTGTTCAAAGTTTCATTGTAGGTACAGATTTACATTTTGATATTTACTCCAGGTTCCTTAAACTCTATGAACAAGGGTCCTTCATGGTAAAAGAAAATGTTAACAGCACGTTGCCTGCAGAAGGATGTGCTTTAAACTTCTTCGGTGGTGGTGGTAAACTTGAATGTTTTCATTGCATCGGCGATAACTTACTGGATGGCGTAGTAATGGCACTAAGTTTCGTCACCAGCAACTATTGACGGAAGAAAGTCATCGCCATTTTGCCTATAGTCTGTGTATAGTCTGCTGTAACCCAGATGTCGAACAATACTACGGACAGATCCTACATTCGCACCAGCAAATTTTTGAAATTCTCTAATTGAAAGTCGACGATTTTCTCTAGTAAGACCTTCCACACATGCCATATTGTTTTTCGTTAATGCAGTACACCGTGCACCTGGTCGTGGCTCATCCATAGTCTCTTCTTTTCATTTCTTACGTTTTTCTTTACAGTTGGGTACGCAATACATATATATCCATACACTGCTTGCATTCGTGGATGAATCTGCAATGGTTGCCCACCGTCAACGTATAAACATTGTACTTGGACGGATATTCAACAACAAACACCATTTCAAAATCGAAGTTTTTAAGGTCAGAATGAAATTCAAACGCCAGAAACTTATTAATGTGTTGCTTACAAACACTACTAACAATAACAAACGTCATTTCAATTATTGCATTTCAAAGCTAAGTTGAGCAAAGATAGGTTTCAGTTGAACAAACCTCGTATATTTCTGGCAACATGTTTCTGTCAATATTGCGGTTTTGTAATTGACAAATTAAGTTATTAATTATTACCAATACTCAGTCATTATAGCATTTTATAAGCAGTTTTAAAAATTATTTCACTTCATCAGAATAACCAAAAAATATTTTTTTAGTCCCCATAGATAGGGGGCGCCGGATATTATAAGTCTGTCCACAAATAATTTGTTCAATATTTCATATAACCGAGATATCAAGCTGATTGGCGTTAGTAGACTCGCCCTGTATATTAAATCTTAAATTCTATCTCCGTTTTTTAGTAACATGTGATTTAGACATAAATAGGGAAAACAGGAGTTAATAGCTACAAATACAAAAAAAAAATTGGGCTAAAATGTTATATTATACAGAGGGAGTCAGTGTAGCATTTTACAATCAGCTTTAAAAAATTATTTTTCTTCGTCAGAATACCCAAAAGCTATATATCTCCGTTTTCTTAGAAAACATGTGATTTAGACATAAATATGTGAAACAGGAGTTATTAGCTGTAAACTAGTGCTAAAAATAGGGATGCGAAAATTGTGCTAAAATGTTATAATATACAGAGTGAGTCAGCGTAGCACATCTATCTACCTACTAGTTATATTTATCCATGGTAAAAAAAGCTATCTGCTTTTTTAACACAATAATTAAGTACCACTTTTTGAACTTAAACCAAACCTAATATGACGTCATCAATATAAGTGCAAACTTTGCTGTTGTAGTTTTTTTTAATGTTATATGGTACCCTTACATGGCCATTTTTATGCTGCTTTTATCAGCTTTACTCTACAAAAACTCTTCAACTCTTTATTAAAACAACTCAAAATGATGTGGATATTAAATTCCACCACGCACTACATCACTACATGACGAATATATTTTCTCAAACGTTTCACCAAATCAGGCGCATTAATTTTCTAGGTGTCAAAACTGATACACATAAGTGGGTGGCACACGAAATATTCATACGCAATATTAGCAGAATTCAGACATTTTCCCCTTTTGTGATATACTTTGATTTATATCCCTTCGGAGGGCAATTTTCTATGGTCAACCGTATTCACAATAAAATAAATTTGTTTCGATCTCGGCCAGTTCTCCTGCAGCTCTCCTTCTTCCACCGCGTCGTTCGAAGGCGCGCTAGAAAGGGAGCAAAAATGAGACATGAATTTCATTTTGCGGATATTTGGCGTATCTAAATAGAAACCAGCTATATTTGCTATGGTCTTGTTATTGGAATTCTAATCAGATCGAGATCTTATCCGGATTTATTGAACTTGACCCTACATGCAGAGATAGCTTTCCCAATTCATTGCGCAAAACATATGCTGATGTATGACAAAGCAACGTACAGGAATTTCGGCAAAATAAAAACCCTAAATTTAGGGTTGTTGTAAAAATTTAGGTTTCCTCTATATAACTCGAACTGATTTTTTTAGGAAAATTCTGAAACATGTCATATTTATTTTATATAAAGGCACTTAGATTTTTTCTAGAGGTTTCTGTTTCTGCGCTGTGCTGTCAAATATAATTTTTTTAAATTGCAACCCCATTTTCCCCCTCGCCAAGTAAATACTGAAAAAAGTGTCGCACAGAACAATTTTTTAAGAAAAAACAAATTCAATTATTATTCAACATTATAATAACATAAATGATATCACATTACCCTATAGAAATAACGGCGAGGTCTGTTTGAGTAGCCTGCGTAATCACCTGACTTAACGCTGCAAGATTTCTTTCTTTGGGGACAAGGAAACAAGTTTGCATTAGTAGGGCAAACAATTCAGATGATTTCAAACGTCGGATTCATTTAGAAAGGGAAGGTATCAGCCCAGAAATGATACAAAGTGTTTGCACATGTGCTGGTTAATGCCAACTAGTTAATGGTGGACATTTTAAAAATTTCCGTTAGGTAAGAGGGAAGGGGAAGAATGGGCTCGCGCAGAAACAGAAGCCACGAAAAAAAACATTATCGTTGGGAATTGTCTTTCTAAAAAATAATATTGACGTGTTCTGTGTTTTCCTAACAAACACTGAATATAACAAATTTATCAATTTTGTGCGGAGCTTTATCACCACGCTGTATATTCTATAATATTTAGTTTTTAGTTTATTGACCTGTTACGTTCGCAGAATTTATTTTATAAATTATTATGTAAAGTTTCGAAAATGACAGTTCATTGTTCTATTTCATTACAGCTCCCAACCAAAATATTTTTTCTTAAGCCCACAAAACCCTTGGCAGGAAGATAAATTTAAGTTACTAATAGATTTTTAACGACGTCGTCAAACCAATCCTATCCAGCGAAAAAATATGGGATCGCTTAATTTTCATGCAGGTTAAACAGAGACCACCGCAAAGTTCTGTTATTTTTCTCAAATTTTTGCGAAACGGCATCGAAATTGAAATTGATTAACACGAGCTGTATTTGCTCACAGGATGAAGTCATTGTTCTGTTTTCGGGTTTTTTTTTATTGAATAGGTTTGCGTATATTAATTACAAACTCTGCCGTATGATAATTAATTCAGTATGTTTTGTTTATATACACACCATACAAAAATCTGTTTAACTATGTTCTGTATTTCCTAATGGGATGATTTCCGAACAAATGCGATATTAGGTGAATGGGAAATCTTATGGCTTTCCTGGAAATTTTAAACCTTTGGTGTAGACTTAAAAACTACAAAATAAAATCTATCTGACTTACTATTCTTACCCTCAAATATAAAGGTAAATACAAAATTGAAAAAACATATCTGACACGAAAAGTTTATCGAGACGAATTGAACCCATGGGCTACGCTCCACGCCTTATTCTATAGTTTCTTGTAAAGAAAATTAGTTTTATAATATACAACAAAAGGATGTTCCATTAATCTATGTTGTAGGCTTCTATACACCAATGTTATGTTTCATTAATTATTTCGTATATTTTATCTCGTTCATCACATTGAATAATAAATTAGTATAATATTGATAATAATGTAAATATATTTTAGTTCATTTAGCTGTTGTTAATGACACTTAAATAGGTCAAAATATATATCAAACAAGCAAACGATGGAAAAGCTGAAAAATTGATCATGGTATATTATTGCATACCTCTGACTGTTTTGTTTCTTCTTATGTACATTTTTATATTGTTTCATTCTTCTGATTGTTTAGCTTGCTCTCTTAATTTTTTATTTTAATAGTAGATCCTATTGCTGTGTTTTTACATTTTTGTGTTCTATTTCGATTAGCGACAATTCACATTTTTAACTGATAATTCAGTTTAAAAGATAAATTTCCCACGAGGATGTCTTTAACGGAATTGTACTCAATATGATGCAACAAATAACACACAATTAGTACAAATTAGAGCTTCCTAAAAAAATTAAGGTCTATGTTAACAGATAAAATACTCAATACTCGTGTTAGCGTAATTTTCTAAATAGGGTGCGAAAAATAAAAGCAAAAATACTACGCCAACTAACTGCTTGTGTTTATTAGTCTACGAACTTCAACATGTTTGTTGCAACGCAATAAAGTTATTTAAAAAAATATCTACTGTATATGATGACCATGTCACTAGTACTGAAATGTTGCCAGGTCTGGATAGGAATTTACCTGTATACATCTTCTTCTTCTTCTAGTGCTATATTCAAATTCTTAGAGACAGACAGACATCACATATTTGTACGTTGATGTTATTAATGTACAAGGCGGCCGTAGGCTAGAAGTCAGCGGATTAGACCTCTACGCTGAAGGTATGGAGTTTAATTCCTAGTAACAGAACATCAAATTTTTAACGTCCGTTCTCCCTTACAAGGTAATGTCAAACCAGCGGGGTACTCTGCCTAGTGAATCCTCTCTAGAGTACAAAATTTTACACTTCTTGTGGTTCGGAACCCACGTTAAGCTGTAGGTTCTCTATGTTTTGGGTACTTTAAAAACGATCAAAACTGGCATAGGAGATGAGACTACTACGTTTCGAGATAAAGCACTCGAAAAAGAATAGCAGATAGAAAAGTGATATAATAAAGCTTTCACGAAACCTATGCTGTTTATTTGTGTAACAGTTTTTTTAAATTTTAATTAAAAACGTTTCGTTTCACTACTTAAGGGTATTGTCACGACACGTAGTAGTAAGGAATAAGTATTCACATTATTACCAAAACAGAACAGTTTCTTGTTACTGAACTAGTAACGACACATTGTTGACAACAATACCATATTTTATGACGATATATTTTTATTTAACACCCTTATCGACATCTTCCAACACCTGTAACTTGTCTTCAATAGTTACTCAAACGTGTTCTCTTTTCTATTTTTAGAGAACCTCTTAGTTCACCACCAAGATATCAACTAACCAATACATGTACAATGCTACATGATCTTCACATTAAGAGATGTCCTACGGCATCAATCGTATCCATTAGTTGTACAAAGGTACATCTTCTATGATATTTGTGAACATTTTATAATCCGCTTACAAACTTAAATTTATGCTCAACTAACAAAATACAAGATCCTTGGAAAGACACAAATAAGGAATAGTGTTTCATAATCCGTTCAAAAGTTTACCTGTATGGCTAAGTAATACTGTAAATATGTTAAAGAAAAACATCACAATGTCGAGGCTTTACATCATAATATAGAGATACTTTTACATGTCATTGAGTATGAAGGTCAACATCTTCTTAATAAAATTGTTATGTGGACAAAAGTCACTAAATGGAGGTTCCTTATATGGAAGTTCGATAGTATAATTACGTTTCATAATAAGACATGTTAAAGGGCGGGGTGGCTCAGTGCTAGAGAGTCAAGGTTTGGATGTAATAGTCCAAACGCTTCCCGGTTCGAATCTCCCCAGGGTCAGAAATTTTTCTAATTCCCTGGGAGATCGGTACTGGGTCCCGGTCTCCATTTGCCATTGGGGATCAAATAAATGGCACTCCTCGAATTACGGTCGCATTAGAGGAGTAACAAGTCTCTAAACAAAAACATTCACACGCAACACGCCTCGACACTGCGCAAGCGGTACAAACGAGGATCATGATAAGGAGAGAGAAAGAATAAGACATGTTAAAAAACTAAACCGTTTCACATTAAATTTGATTACAGAATTCAGTAGTTCGAGGAAATGCGAGGGGATGGGAATACCAATTAGAAACGAACATCTGTATACACTGAGTTTTGCCGACGACCAAGTTGTTGTGGCACAGGAGGAGGAATGGTCCGAAAACTAAGAGAAGAATATAATAAAGTAAGGCTGGAAATTAATTTCAACAAAACCAAATATCTCACATTGGAAACCGACGTGCAAGGTCGTGTAGTCGAAGGAAATTTAGAAATATAAGTTGAAAAATTCAAGTATCTTGGGTTTACTATCGCGAAAGACGCAGCCACAGTAGACTAGGACAAATACGAACGTGCATGAAACAACTACACCGAATAATGTGGAACACTCACATTACCAAGAAGACAAAAACAAGGATATACAACACAATCATTTGCAGTATTATGACATATGGGGCAGAAAATTGGATAATAAAGAAGAAGAACAAGAGAAAAATAACAGCAGTAGAAATGGAATACTGGTGGAGGTGTTGTTCGGTAACTAGGAGAGACAGTATAACAAAAGAGGAAATATGAAGAAGGATGGCAGTAGATAGAAATGTTATTACATACATAGAAGAAAAAAGGTTACTATGGTATGGGGACATAAGAAAAGCACAAGATGACAGGCGGATTAAACGAGTCACAGACTGGATCCCATAAGAAGAAGGAAAAGAAGAAGGCCTAGACGATCAATTGGAAGATAGAGATGGATGGAAAGTACGGTTGAGAGAAGGAAGACAGCGGCAGCTGTAGAATCCTACATTATATAGTTCAGTACATAGATGTGATTATAGATGTAATTATTTTGTATTAAAACAATGGTCAAAGTCCTCCGTGTTCGAAGAACCATATCAGTAAACAGAATCATTGTGATTTATTCAATGAGAAACAAGGGGATAGTTACTATAGTTTGGTGTCATCCGAATACCTCACTATTTGTTACAGTGTAACATATAGTGAGGTAGTGAGGCAATAAAGCCTATAGACACAGAGCATTTATTACATTCCTGGACAATTTGGAAGCTCAGTATGGTGACATTTCATTGTACTCTGAAGTGCGCTGGCTAAGTGCTGGAAATTGTCTGTAACAGCTTTTTGGGCTGAGGAATGAAATTCTTGGTTTTCTCAGAAATGAAAACATTGGGAATGAGTATCAAGAAAAACTGGAAGAAATTGAGTTTTTAAATAATCTTGCTTTTCTGACAGATTTAACATCCCATCTAAATGCTGTAAACCTGAAACTACGAGGCAGGAAACAAAATATCTTCCAGTTTTATGGACAAATTGAGGGCTTCCGCAAAAACCTTGATGTAATGCAAATTGCACTGAAGGCAAATAATACAGCACACTTCACATCTTGTCAGCAGTTGAAAGAAGAAAAAAGTGACACAAAGTTTAGTATGTTTCATGAAATAATAATAGATTTCAAGAAAGAGTTCCAGGACAGATTCCAGGATTTTGAGTCCCTAAAATCAAAACTTGCACTGTTCAACAACCCCATGGATATTGATCAGTGAAGTGCCCTGCGACCTTCAAATGGAAATTTGTGATCTTCAGGTAGACCCATTCTACCAGACTAAATAGTGTGATGTTCCTGAAAATTTCTGGAAACTGATTTCTAAAGAACGTTTTCCTAAATTGCTTAAATTCTCTCTGCAAATGTTATCGCTGTTTGGCAGTACCTATGTGTGCGAAAGTGCTTTTTCTGCTCTCAAACAAATTAAATCAAAAACGAGAAATCGCATTGAAAGTGCTTCACTAGAATCGAGCCGAGACTTTGCTTTACTGAACTTACAGTGGACATTGATAAACTTGTATCAGGAAAGCAGTGCCAATCATCACATTGATTTCTCGAGTGTAAAATGAAGTGGTATATTAAACTAGTACCTATATTAAACTTCTTTTAATATAAATTTTAATAAAAGTTTTTGAATAAAATACGCAATTCGTTTTCTTTCTGGAATGTCTCTGGTCCTCACATTCCTATACTAAAGTTTGATTGGCCCTTGGGTAACTAAAGGTTGGACCACACTGTGTTACACAGACCAAATCATGTGCTAAGTCATGTGCGTCTAATCACTTCATTCCATGGGGTTGCAATAAAACTTTACATTTTAGTGTAAGGTCGATTTTTATTGAACACTTTTTACAATTTTTCCATCTATACATATACTACATTCATTCCTATCAGTATTTTCTTATATATTCTTACATGGGCGCGTTTGCTACAGTATACGCTCTTGCTCGCATTCCCCTTCCACTTTGCTGTTCATGAATTAATTTTTAAGTGTAAATTAAAGTTCCTCGTTTATAACCTCAATTTATTTTGACGTTTATTTTGGTTCATGTTTAAGTAAAGACATCGACATCGTCTTGTGTCATGCTAGTCACTATCGTTTAATTCTCTTTCTG
This sequence comes from Limonius californicus, assembly GCA_014611495.1. NCBI lineage: Eukaryota > Metazoa > Arthropoda > Insecta > Coleoptera > Elateridae > Limonius > Limonius californicus. Next base: position 21,557 of record JABXWE010032872.1, read on the forward strand.
TTATGTTTTGACAGATTCTATCCATCCAACTATTCTGTAGCCTTCTTACTGTTTTTCTACGTTATCTTGGCACTCAGTTCCAGATCTTCTGATGCAGTATCTCCTTTGTCATTCGTCTCATGTGTCCGTAGTATGCAAGTTGTTTGTTCACCGCAGTCTCTGATATTTTCTGTCACCCCCATTAAGTCTCGTATCTCATAGTTTCTGATGTGGTGTAATTTGGTAGCGCAAAAACTTCTTCTCCAATAATCCATTTCTGCTGCTTCCATTCTAAGATTCAACTTTTGCTCCCCGCACTTCAGAGCCATAAATGACGCAACTTTCAAAGATCGTTTTAGTTTTTTTTAGTATTTCCCAATTCTAGAGAATAGGATGCAAGGGTCTAGTAATTTTCCTTCTTTTTCCTATTTTACTTAGTATATCTGTGTCGTCTTTCCCATTTTTCATCATTTCTAGTCCTATGTACGTGTTATATATTTGACAGTACCATATTCCGCACTTACATTTTTGCTCCTTATCCAATTCCAGACCCCAACAAACACCTCCATTACTAGCTATTTTTTAATCAACAAAGTAACAAATGTTACTAAAACCATAACGTGATAATATTTAATACGAAGTGAATTGAAACCCATCTTTATAAAAAATTTATTCAACAATTTAATTACAAGTCATTACCGTCACAGTTAAGGCACCTATCCCATTGTTTTACTAACCGACATATACCGTGCTCATAGAATTCTTGTGGCAGGTGATTAAAGAAGTCTACAGCTAGCTGTACTTCTGCGTCAGACTTAAAATGCCGACCTTTTAACGCCTATTTCAGCGGTCTAAAAATATGGAAATCGCAAGGCGATAAATCCAGACTATAGCATGGATGCTTAAAAACTCTCCATTTCTTTCGTGGAAGATTTTCTTCTACCACATTAGCAACATGAGGCCTAGCACTGTCGTGCAGCAAAATGACCCCACGCGTAAGTTTTCCTGGACGTTTCCGTCTTATTGCTTGATGAAGTTTGTTCAAAGTGTCATTGCACAGATTTGCACTGATATTCCAGGTTCCTTAAACTCTATCAACAAGGGTCCTTCATGGTCGAAAAAAAATGTTAACATCACCTTGCCTGAAGAAGCTTGTGCTTTAAACTTCTTCGGCGATGGTGAATTTGAACGTTTCCACTGCATCAACGACAACTTCCTGGATGACTCGTAGTAATGCCACCAAATTTCGTCACCAGCAACTATTGATAGAAGAAAGTCATCAGCATGTTGCCTATAGTCTGTAAGGTGTTGCAGAGATAAGCCCATTCGCAAGCATTTTTGTTCATTAGACAATATACAAGGAATTCATTGCGAATAAACTTTGCTGTAACCCAGATTACGAACAATGCTATTGATAGTCCTACAGTCGCCCCAACAATTTCTGAAATTTCTCTAATTGAAATTCAACGATTTTCACTAATAAAGCTTACCACATATGCCATATTGTTTTCTGTTAATCCAGTACACCGTGCACCTGGTTGCGGCTCATCCATAGTCCCCTCTTTTCTATTCTTAAATTTTCAGCACCATTCGTTCACATTTGGGTACGCAATACATACATTTCCATACACTGCTTGCATTCCGTATGAGTCTGCAAAAGTTTGTAGGAACGCACGCCGATCTAACTTGAACGGATTTTCAACAAGAAACGCCAGTTTAAAATCGAAGTTTTAAATGTCAGAATCAAATTCAAACGCCAGAAACTTATTAATGTGTTGCTTAGAAACTCCACTAACATTAACAAAGGTCATTTGAATTATTGCATTTGTTTTCAAAGCTAAGTTAATCAAAGATGGGTTTCAGTTGAACAAGCCTCGTAGTTTCAACACCAATAGAACGGTTGATTAATACACTCAAATTTACATACAAAAGTGTTTAATATAGAAAGTTGTAAGTACCTTATTACTTAATTAAAGTATATCAACTTTACGTTCTTGATTAATTATCAAACGTAACTATTATTGATTATTATGCCAATGATTATCTAACAGCAGTTCAAGATGGAAAATATTCATATTCGAAATTATTTTTCAATTTTGCTGCATTCTCTGTATTTTTGGACAACTTCTTAAGGTGTCATCAAACAGATGTATAGCGTGTGTCTCAAATAGTACCAAGACCTTTGCCATTTAGTTGCTGAGGTGATTTTTACAAATCATGTTTATAAACATAGATCTTATTCTAATTGGTATAATTAATTTACAACCTTAATATCTAATGCACCTCAAGAATACTTTCTCAACAACCGGTTGTTTCAAATTGAGCTGTAAAACGATCTTTTAAATGCAGAACAATATACAGGTTCTGAGAATCTTCGACAAGGCGTGTGGTATCAGAGTAATGGTGCTCTGCTCCATTATGGTATACAAGGGAGTGCATAGTTAAATCTTCTTTATCTTGAGAGATGGATTGGATGTGGAGGACTCGTAAAATGGTTTCAAAGATCTCCAGATTTAAATAATCTGGATTTATTGGAGATGTCTAAACCAGCTGGGGGTATAGCGTTCATATAATACTTATGAACAATGACCTGATAGTACCATACAATGCGTCAAATGAAATCTCCATCAACAATGGTTCGAGAGTATGATTCGCTAATTCGTAGGTGGCAGGCCTGTATTAGAGTCCAAAAAGCACATTATGAAAATTTTTTCTATTAACGGTCACCATTATATAGTAAGGTTTAGAAGTAATTATGCCATTAAAACTTCCTTTATAGTTCAAATGAGGATCTAAGCATGTATGGTTCGTAATTACTGTAACCTATGAATGTACCGTGCGATGACGTAAATTACCCACAACCTGCAGAAAATCTAGGACGTCCTTGATAAGTTGCTAAAGTTCATTAAATTTGAATACAAATGCTTTAAAATAAATGTTCCTGGAAGTTAATCAAACACGTTTTCACTGTATATTGTAATACAAATGCCAAAGACTATAAAGCCTTTTGGATTATCAATATTTTCAGCTACTTTTATAACGTAGCATATACATTAGACATGTAATTTTTAGTTAAACTAATTAAAATTCTGACAATTATGTATTCTCTTTTAAAACATAAAACAACTAACTAAACGTATTTGCTTTTCCTGAATTAATAATACTCGCAGGCAATATGAGCTTCTAATTTCAAAGCCGTCCTTAATTAAATTTCTCTCTGATCGCACGGTACTTGATCAGTGAAAATAGTGTTTCCAAATCAACTTGTTTTTCAAACTTTTATGCATTTTAATAAGGCACTAGCTATTTAAGCTGTTCTCGCCAAACATAAAAGCGCAGCTCGTTGATTGTATTAAATAAAAAAACAGCATACCTAAGCAAAATTAACTCCAGGATAATTAAAACTGTTCCTGATCTGATTTTATGAACTATTACTTGTATTAAAAATTTAACGTATGGTCCGCAACAAATAGAGCAACAAATATAATCCTAAACGTGAGTAATGAACGTCGTTCACTGATTTAAAAATTCCTTTGTATAATATTTTAAGATTATCTATAAATCTAACATTTTGTGTAATAATATGGATTTATGAAGTGGCATTTATGCTTTATACGAGGCTTGTTCAACTGAAACCCATCGTTGATCAACTTAGCCTTGAAAACAAATGCAATATTTTAAATGACCTTTGTTAATGTTCGTAGTGTTTGTCAGCAACACATTAATACGTTTATGGCATTTAAATTTGATTCTGATATTTAAAACTTCGATTTTCAAACGCTGAGGGTGTGCAGCCATTGCAGATTCATACGTGAATGCAAGCAGTGTATGAAAATGCGTGTATTGGGTACCCAACTGTGAAACAATGCTGCCGAAAATTTAATAATGGAAAAGAGGGGACTACGGATGAGCCGCGGCCAGGTGCACGGTGTACTGCATTAACAGAAAATAATATGGCATGTGTGGAAAGCCTTAATAGAGAAAATCGTTGAATTTCCATTAGAAAAAATTCAGAAACTGTTAGTGCGAGTGTAGGATCTGTCCATAGCATTGTTCGTAATCTGGGTTACAGCAAAGTTTGTTCGCAATGGATTCCTCGTCGCTTGTCTAATGAACAAAAATGCTTACGAATGGGCTTATCTCTGCAACACCTCACAGACTATAGGCAAAATGGCGATGACTTTCTTCTGTCAATAGTTGCTGGTGACGAAACTTGGTGCCAATGCTGCGAACCATCCAGTAAGTTATCATCGATGCAGTGGACACATTTACGTTCACCACCACCGAAGAAGTTTAAAGCACAACCTTTTGCAGGCAAGGTGATGTTAACATTTTTTTCGACCATGAAGGACCCTTGTTGATAGAGTTTAAGGAACCTGGAGTAAATGTCAATGCAAATCTGTACAATGAAACTTTGAACAAGCTTCAAACAATAAGACGGAAACGTCCAGAAAAACATACGCGTGGAGTCATTTTGCTGCACGACCATGTTAGGCCTCATATAATGAATAAAACCACTGTCAAATTCCACAAAATCGATTATATTAATGAAAGTACTGTGTACGTACTGTTAACGTTTTCGAGACAACAACTGTCCCATCTTCAGACTAAAAATATCGTACATCATAAGAGGCAAAAGTCAAAAAAAGCGAAAACTGACTGTTGTTTTCTTTAATAGTTATTTATGATACAAGTGTTAAAAATGTAAAATTATTTTACGAGTAGGAAAGTTTCCGGAACGAGGGCGGCAGCCCGAGTGGAGGAACCTACGAGTAAAATAGTGCATTTTTAACACGTACATCATACAACTTTTTTTGTACGACTCCGCCTTTCAAAAAGAAATAAGTGGACGCGACTGCCTCCCTGGACTTTCCCATACTGGAAACTGTTCATATCATCTTTATTCAACAGTAGAGTTATTTTCCTCAAAACGGTTGTTCAAGTGCTATCCTAAAACCTTGCCTCGTAACGAACAGACTTACAAGGTTTGTAAGAAGTCCCGCCAAATATCTGCGGTGCCCCTTAATTTCCTTTTAATATGCAACCAGGCATACTTCATTCTCTACTATATACGTCGCGCGGTCTAACTAGTACCGATCGCTGTTGCTACCGAGGTAAAATTTTCTAAGTCCCTGGAAATTATATTTTGTAGGGCATAAAAAATCCATTTTTTTATTTTCGCGGAAAAAGATTCTTTGACGCAAACAAATAACAACCGTTAGAATAAAAAAAAATATTTTTCTAAAAAAGAGGGGGAGGGGGCCGGTGCGCTTACATATATCCACGATTGTAATATTTCTTTACATATTCATATGCTCCATTACGTACTGAGCGATTCAGTGAAAACCCCAGCTTCCTATCTTTTTTCGTTTATTAATTAAAGGAGTTTGAAGTTTCAAACTTCCAAGCTTCGTAGAGGGCGCCACAGGAAAATTACGGAGTTCTTCAAAAAATATATCGATAGCCCCTTGCGAGGTCTGTCGACAAGTTTAAAAAAATTCCTTGGAGCAGTTTTTGAGAAATAATTTTTTGAAAATTTCCAAAATTTTGAAAATTCGTAATTTAGGCCCCTTATAATTTCTCAAAAAACTTTTTATATCACCTCATTTTACCCTTCATATACTATTCAGAAAATAAAAATCATTTGAATCGATTCATCCGTTTTCGAATAATTGGGCGTTAAACTCAAAATTTTCAAAAAATCATAGCGCCCTTCATTTTAAAGCTAGCGAGTTCGGCAAAAAACTAACAGATTTGTCTTATGACCCTCTATCGTTATCCGCGATAAAAGTTTCAAAATTGTAATCACGAAAAAAGTGATACCAAAAAAACATGCGTAACTTCCGCTTCCGGTTTCGGATTTTTTTGAAAAGCTTATTTTTTCTTTGAATTTTCGATACACCCCCGCATTCCAAAGCGCATCAAAATCGGAGCAATACTTTCGGCTGTAGGAGCGTCACATACGTACATACGTACATACGTACGTACGTACGTACGTACAGTTAATTGCAAAATGTTTCGTACGGCTCTAAAAAAAAGTAGGCTGAATTTGTCCAATTTTAGCATTTTGAGTTGTACTTAATGTCTGAATTGCATCTGAATTGATTACCATGACATACTTCAGTAGCGTTTTTTTTGGATTTTATTGGATAGCCTTTTCATCTTTGGATAGCATGTGGTGCGGCATTTTCAACGTTCACTTCTCTTGACTTTGACAGTGACAATTTCAAATTTTTAATCAATTTCGAGTCACTGCTGAAAGCCTTTTTCACATAGAAAAATTTTGCCGTACGAAACATATCGCTATTAACTGTACATACCCACCCACAGACA
>JABXWE010032873.1:0-13882 GCA_014611495.1 Limonius californicus
TTCAGAGTGAATAGAACACTGAACTCAAAGCCTTTGACTTTGACTTTGAAATACGTTTATTCAGTTAACTTAAGGTGATACGTTTCATATTTTATTATACTAGATATTTGATTGATGGACCGTTCTAGGCCTTTGGCCTCTTCAGTCCTGGGTCTTCATTTCGCAAGACATTGCAGGTTGCATCTTCAGAGTGAATAGAACACTGAACTCAAAGCCTTTGACTTTGACTTTGAAATACGTTTATTCAGTTAACTTAAGGTGATACGTTTCATATTTTATTATACTAGATATTTGATTGATGGACCGTTCTAGGCCTTTGGCCTCTTCAGTCCTGGGTCTTCATTTCGCAAGACATTGCAGGTTGCATCTTCAGAGTGAATAGAACACTGAACTCAAAGCCTTTGACTTTGACTTTGAAATACGTTTATTCAGTTAACTTAAGGTGATACGTTTCATATTTTATTATACTAGATATTTGATTGATGGACCGTTCTAGGCCTTTGGCCTCTTCAGTCCTGGGTCTTCATTTCGCAAGACATTGCAGGTTGCATCTTCAGAGTGAATAGAACACTGAACTCAAAGCCTTTGACTTTGACTTTGAAATACGTTTATTCAGTTAACTTAAGGTGATACGTTTCATATTTTATTATACTAGATATTTGATTGATGGACCGTTCTAGGCCTTTGGCCTCTTCAGTCCTGGGTCTTCATTTCGCAAGACATTGCAGGTTGCATCTTCAGAGTGAATAGAACACTGAACTCAAAGCCTTTGACTTTGACTTTGAAATACGTTTATTCAGTTAACTTAAGGTGATACGTTTCATATTTTATTATACTAGATATTTGATTGATGGACCGTTCTAGGCCTTTGGCCTCTTCAGTCCTGGGTCTTCATTTCTCCTGGGTCGGTGGCGTCTTGGTGGATGGTCGGCTGGCAGGTGCTACTTCTTGGTTCTTGGCTGCTTGAATGGTGGGTCATTTTTCGTTGCTTCTGGTTCTGTTGTTGCGGGTTGTCTGAAATTAGAAGTTGGATTTAGTGGAGTGTGTGTTCATCTCATTGTGCAGAGCAATGAGGTTGTCTTGGAGATCGCGGTACAGAGATGAAAGGAGGGCTGTTGGGGGGTGTTTGAGTTTCCTCCGGGATTTTCTGGGGATACGGTTGACTATGACGAGATGTCGATTTAGGGGTTTATGAGAAGTTTGGAGGGTTTCTATGGCAATGGGAATACCGTGGAGGAGAGTTCTAGATATGTATTTCTGTTGGAGTTCCAGAAGACGGTCGCTGATTGGAGTGGTTTGGGTGTCGATGTGTGCTTGATTACTGGGATTTCTCGATGTAGGCGGAAAACGCGACGGAGAATTTGCCTTTCGCATGCTGCGATTTGGTGGAGAAGATGGGGTATGACGCTGGCGTATAGAGGGGTTCGGTAGTCGATAATGGGGCGTATGAAGGTGTTGTACGTGTGTAGAAGGGTTTGGGAGTCGCAACCGTGAAAGCGGCCTTGGATAGGAGGAGGTTGGAATGGTTGCGTATTTTTTCAAGGTTTCTCGGATATCGAGGCTCAGAGCATATGTATGTTAAGAAGTGATGCCCAGGTATCGAGTTTGGTTGAAGAGTGGGATTTCTTGGCTATGAATAGAAATGTCTATATCCGAGGGATGTAATCTGGGATTTCTAGTGGAGTTTGGATGGTGGAATAGGATGACTGATGATTTTTCGGTTTTATTCTCCAGGTGTCATCCGCGAAAAGAGTCGTTTTGGTTCGGGTGGCATTTGTAATAGGAAAATCGTGGGAGTAAACATTGTATAATAGCGGGAAAGTATCGGACAGAACGACGGAGTTCTGGTTGGCTGCTCTGAAAGCAGAAGACAGGATGTATCTAGCACAATAAGAAGAGCGAAGCCGCCCCATTCTAATATCGGTAAAAATGAGAAAGAAGCATTGAAAATACTAAGAGAAAACAAAGGTATCCTCATACTTAATGCAGATAAAGGCAATGCTACTGTTCTGATGAACACCTCAGATTATAATTTTAAAATGGAAGCACTATTGTCCGATTCCACTTACAGAATGCTAATCGCAATCCGCTGAACTCTCTCATCTCAAAAGTTACTACTGCTATCAACTGCTCGGATGCTATTAGCGCCACGGAAAAACAGCGCATCATACCCAAAAACTCTATTACCCCACGTATTTATAGTTTACGCAAAATACACAAGGTTGGAGTTCCACTCAGACGTAGATCTATTGTGAGTGCTATAAATTCTCCTACACATGCTTTAGCAAGATACTTAGCCGCTAAGCTTCGCCCACTTAGTGGCAACACAGAATCGTACATAAGGGATTCCTGTGCCTTTGACAACAAGATCAAAAGTTTACAGCTGTGTGAAGGAGACATTTTATTCAGTTTCGACCTTCTCTCCCTTTTCACAAAAGTACCGGTAGATGGTGTGTTAGAGATCCTAAGAGGCAAACTACCTACAGATCTAAACCATTTAGTCGAAATATGTTTGAAAAACACCTTTTTTAGTTGGAATGGCAATTTGTATAAACAGGTTGAAGGAGCGGCTATGGGTTCACCGCTATCACCTGTTATTTCAAACATAAACATGGAAGATCTTGACACCAAAGCTTTGGCAGCAGCTGATCTTAAACCTAAATCATGGTTTATATATTTAGACGATACGTTCGCCAAACACTAGAACAATTTTTAGTACACCTAAACTCAGTCCATAATAATATCCAAATCGCAATGGAAGTAGAGGAAAATGGCAGTATTTCATTCTTAGACGTACCTACATATTACACGTAAACCAGATGGTAGCTTGGGGCACGCAGTTTAAGAATAAAACACATACAGACAGGTATTTAAATGTAAATTCGCATGATCACCCGATGCAGAAAGCAACTGCGCTAAAAGCTCTAACAACCACAGCAGACCGAATCTCAAATGAAATGCAGAACACCTACAAACAAGAGAAAACTCATCTCTTGATGTCGTTATAACAAAACGGTTATACGGCCACAGAAATTCAGAGAGCAATCCGCAATGCGGAACAGCCCAATGCTAAGGAGGAACTGGCACTTCCGGAAGGCTTAGATTTTTTACCTTACAGTAAAGCCACTACTGCTAGGATGGGCATGTTCTTAGAAGGTACACCATAAAGGCAGTCGTAGGTGTAATGAAACTTTGTGAAACGGTTTTAGATTTGCAAGGGATCTTATATCAAATTTAAAATCAGCCGGGATCTACAACATGCCTTGCTCTTGTGGCTCAAACTACATCGGACAAACTGGGCGTTCCATTGAGTTAAGATTGCGAGAGCAGAAAGCTAATTGCAAACACAAACGCATCCGAAAATCTGCGGTGGCTGAATATACTGGTCTAACTGGGCATAAAATGGACTTTGACAATGATCGGGTACTCGCTAGAGTACCTCATTACTTCCCTCGTATCATACGTGAAGCAACTGAAATTAAGAAGCAACCTAACAACATAAACAGGGAGGGTGGTTTTAGACTCAGCAAAGCTTGGACACCAGTAGTTTATCCTCTAAGGACTCCTAAGTAGCATTGATCTCACGATCACGCTCCACCGGATCCGTCTTTGCCCAACTGTGACAGCCAACCAGAACTCAGTCGTTATGGCCGACTGGGTCAAAGAGGTTTAAATACCTCCCGGATTTGAGTTCAATGTTCTATTCACTCTGACGATGCAAGCTGCAATGTCTTGCGAAACGTTAGTTTGTATGGGTTCACAAACATCTAACAGACATAAACCTATTAAGTATTATTGTCCTGGCAAACAAAATACATTAAGATCAAATCCTTGTCCGCCTCAAGGTTTATATATTCTAAGCACACGGCCCTGTTTAGGCAGAACAAATATTGCTCAAACTTCAAACACAAACAAAGGTTGACAAGCTACAGGTCGGACCTTACCTGATAATGCTGGGTGTAGTTCCCAAATGACGACGCGGTCTAAGCCGAAAATAAATTATAATACTGGCAGTTCAAAATCTCAAAGAATATATAGTTTACATATTGAGAATCCACGGTTGCCAAAGCCGGATTGGGGAATTGTGTTGGTGGGTTGCAGCACACCTTACTCTAGTTTACATTTATCGATTGTCTCATATTTAACGTCCGTCTTCTTCTGAACGGTGTATTTTTTCTATACTCTTTTCGTTACTGCAAAGTCGTGTATACAAACCCCAAGCCATACCTGAGGTAAAACATTTTAGGAGGAATGTAAATTTAGTATTATTATTATAGATAATTATAGATTAGAAATTCGCATTACATAACTACAAGTTCAAGTACGCTTATCGCTAATGTAACAACACGGTGTAAGTAGTTTCCGTGTTCATGGCTTTCAGCAGCTACTCCCTGGAACATTTCATTTTGAGATCTTAATCCTCTGCTGTGTTTCTATATTATTCCCCGATGTCTGAGTGTTTGCTCTTGAGCCTTAGATTGTGTGAATTAAGCTTCTTAAGGTAGGGAGTATTATTTGATTAGTTTATAAAATAACTTTTAATTTCGATGAGTTCCCGTTCTACATTTTACAAACTGAATGCGAACGAATTAGATTTTGCAGCTGTAATTTGAATGTCAAGCGCAGCTTTCTAACCCATTGTACAGAAGCGCTTTGTATGGAAATTGTTATAACTAATTAGTTAAAATAATGAGAAAATTCAATTTGGAATGGGTGTGTTGCACATGAGCAGAGTTAATTATTATCTACAAATTGAGAGCAGAAACAAAAACGGATATTTAGTTATTTGTATCAATCCGTATCTTATCTTATCGTTTTGCTACGACAAGCAAAAGCGAAAAGTTCGAAGTCCTTGAGTTATAGGCTTACAAAGCGAAGGCCAGAGTAAAAGTGGTACGAAGTTGGTCAAACGAGAAAGCTCTGATTGGTTACTCTTTCAACAAACGTGATCCGAAAGTTCCAGGACTCACCGACATGTGCAATTGAATTTATATCCGACCCTTAAGGTTGTTATGAAGGTGATAAAATTTATATTTGCTGCGTTGGTTAAAGAATACCTGTCGATAGCTATAAAAAGAAAATGAAATTTTTATCAAGCTGCAGTAAATACAGAGAATGTGGGTCTGGGTTATAAAATAATATTTAGTATAACGCATTGTTACGGTTAACAATGTTCCAGAATCAATTTATTATTCCTTGTGGGAAGTGCCGCAATACAGAAATATCGACTTTTGTGCTAATGTTGGTATTGGTATTATATGCTAAATTACATTCCAGCTAGGTTAAAACGTTGAAATATGTATTTGTTTAAGTTGTACAAGGCAATTTTAATTTATTTAATGATACAGGAGATAAGATTCCGGGTGCATTTTTAAAATGTAGATAATTTTTGAGTCTGAGTTTGGATTTTAGTCTCTTGGGAGTGCTTGAAGAGAAAGCACGTATTTTTAATTGCTCCTAAATTAAAACTTAAACCATTTAGGTTGATTATCGCAAATTTTGGGGAGTAGCCAAGTTTCCATTTATAAAGTAATTATTTGAGGTTATAGTTTATTTGTTTTCATCATAATATAACGAAATTTAATTTAATTTTAAAGATAAATTATGTGAAGTGTTTATTTTTGTTCATAATAATAAAACTTACCTGTTATTATTCTTCAAACGTGTTTTTTTTTATTTACTTAAAAGTTCCTGGAAAGAAATTCAATTAAAAGTAGTTAAAGTGATTCCTTACCAATTAATATAGTGAATTCACTTACAGGTAGTACTGTATGCATTTCTGCATGGTTATTGAAGTGTTTTAACTTGGATATCAGCACGTTTGTGAGGGAAGCTGGATGAATTGCATCTTTAACGGTCATCATGTATGCAACAAGTATCGCATAGATTTGAAATATCAGCATCAAGGCCAAAAGAATGCAACCGTATGCAGTTTAGAGGAGCTATGCTGTATAGAGCATTTCAGAACCATTAGAAATAAAAAGATGAGTTCGCAGGTATTTTTTTATTGGTTTAATTTATAATTATAATTATATAACTATCATGGGTGGAACCACGAAAATTAATATCTTTAGTATAACCCTGAGATGTCGTATAAGAATATATGCTGAAGTAAGTTAAAATTTAAGTTCTTCGTTTGATAAATAATTAATTTTAATTTTATTATGGGCGCTACCAACGTGGATTTATTTACGTAACAGGAAGTTGCAAAGTTTATAATTATTATTTACTTTTATAAATACTATCATAGCATATATTTATGGTCGTTGCCAAGGTGGGGCGATTATATAATTTATTATATATTTTTATAAATAATAATACATAGCAATATGTATATTATAAATATCTCCCACTGAAAAGATAGGTGTAGGATAGAGCTGCAGTATTGAATTGAATGGCCATGAATAAGAAGTTGGTAGTAAAGCGCTGTGAATTTAATATCGCATCGGTGTGCTCCTAAATTTTTGTAAGCACCGTTTCCTCCTAAAGATATATTAGAGATTTCTGCTCGATAAGTGTGGTGGCTGTACCTTATCTACGTAACTACTTAACGGGCTGTGTGCTCAGAAGTTCCGCTGAATGTGTTATTAAAGCTGTGTGGTTTTAATTTATTGCAAGAGTTGTGTGTTCTTAATTTCTTATTAGATCTGTATGACGATGCCATGCGCATGCGCTGATTCTTAGTTTATATAATATTTATTGTCAGAGTTGTGGGACTTTTATTTAATATACACATCAACGATGCTGCTTGTATTTAATTAAATATTGAACCGGGTGATCAGTAGTTCTACCCAAATTGTAATTACAGCTGTTTGCTTTTAATTTATTGCGAGAGTTGTTTGTTCTTAATTTCTCACTAGATCTTTATGCTCACTGCCGATGTCTTCTGCACCTAATTAAATATTGAGCTGTGTACTCTTAATTTATAATATAATATTTATTCTCAGAGTTGTGGGACTTTAATTTAATATTAGATCTATGTAAACACAATGGTGCTACGTGTACTTAATGAAATATTGAGCTGTGTGCTCAGTAGTTCTACTACAGGTATGTAATTTTAATTTATTGCGGGATTTTGTGTTCCTAAGTTCTTATTAGCCGCTGGTGCTCATTGCTGATACTGTGTGCACCTATTTCAATATTGAACTACGTACTGGTAATTTATTGTCAGCTTTCTGTGTTCCTAATTTGATATTAGACCTATTTGCACAGCATTGTTGATGCGTGTGCCTAATTTAATATTGAGCCATGTACTACTAATTTATTTTCACAGTTAGGTGCTCCTTATTTAATATTACTCATAGTTGTGATATATTTAGCTAACTAAATTGTGAGCTGTGTGCTCAGTAATCCTGCTGAAGGTGTTATTACAGCTGTGTGCCTTTAATTTGTTACGAGAATTGTGTGTTCCTATTTTCTTAATAATCTCTTGTGCTGATTGCTGATGCTGAGAGCACCGAACTAAGTATTAAGCTGTGTGCTCATAATTTATTGTAAGAGTTAAATGCTATTAATTTAATATTAGATCTATTTACACAGTAATTGTACTTAATTAAATATTAAGATGTGTGATCAATAGTTGTGTTGTATGATTGAAAGTTGATCTTAGGGTTCTGTTTGGAGATATTTTATTACTAACCTAGGAAACTGTGTGGTCACCCTTTATGTTCATTAGGCAGCCCTGGGGTTTTAATTGAGTAAGCAACCTTTAAAAAAGCAGACTTAGTTGCAATGCATTTATAGGTTCAACTAGACTCGGTAACTAAACTTCTCTTTGCGGTCTTTGAATAGTCGTTTAATGTTGCGGCTTAGTTTAGACGTATACGATAAAGTCCAAGTTAATTTTCGAGCATATACAAAGAGCTATGGAGGAGAAAATATGGAATAAGATAATGGAGTGTGTTTGTATGAGGTAATATTTTGTGTAGTTTTCAGAAATAGGCGAGATTAATTGACAAATTGGTGGTCAAAGATTTTGAAGTTCATTGATTGATTGTTTAATACAATTGTTTGTTTAATTAATAATAAATTCTTGCAAACCCGGCATCCCGGCAGTTTTATGGGTGTGTTTGGTTGCCTACACTTGCTTTTGCCGCCGACCTTGGTTCAAACTTTTTGAGTTCCTGTAGTTTAGGGACTTTTGGGGAATTATCTTGAAGTTGTAGGTAGATCTTGAATTAGGTGGGTGGAATTTCCGGAAGTGTGGTTGTCAAACGGGACTTCCTCTTGAGTTCTTGGCCGTGCAAGCTGTGGGTCTCATTCTGCGTGGATTATTTAAATCATCCTCGTCTATAAGAGAATTTAGTTAGTTGTCTGCGAGTTATTTTGGTGTTTTGCTAAATTCGCATTGGGTCTAGCCCAGATTAATTAAACACTTTACCAGAAAACTGAAACGTCACCCGCCGCATGCTATGTGGTGTCTCGTGGGACCCTTTTACGGACAACCAGCCTCGTTCATATGCAGCTGTCGATTTCTTCGTGCCGTCCGAAGTTGGAGACAATCAGCCCATCTAACAACCAAAGATTGATGTTTTTCCCAGTTTTCTGTGATCTTTATCTTCGGGAAAATGTATGCAGAGCTCCGTTGCCTGTGAAATCCATTTTGGCAGGTACCAAACTCCACGGGGAAGCCAATACTGTGTTTATTTTGTAAATTTAACTTATTGGTACTTTCTACCATTTTGAACTTTAATATGCATTTGTGACTGGCCACTTATCATTAGTAGGTGCACTCAGTTTAATTTTTCCCTCCTGTTTCTAGTAACTGCACTCTCATATTTAATTAAGTTTTTGACTGTGATGTTTTGGTAAACAAAGCTTTTGTGCGCAGCATATTCAGACCGCTGTCTATTTTCATGGCTGCATGACAATTGCAATTTAGACAATTGGGAACTTACTTTGTTGTTGAGTAACATTCCTTATATTACAAGACAATTATGCGGATTGATTAATAGCGATAACGATTCAGTTCGGCGCTACCATTTACATTTTAACGCGTTGGTTAAGCTGGCATATCGCCAGGCCTTGCGTCGTATCACCAGCTTCCGGAAATTCGTATTCGGACTTTAATAATAATTATTAATTTGGCTTCGCGGATTTTTAGATCCGTTTATATTCAGATAGGGGTTACGTCCGCTAAATTGCTTTCCTTGTCACAGTTCATCCGCCTGGGAATTTTTCCTCAATTAGAGTTTTCTTGAATTAGTTTGACCTGTTTTCTAAATAATATAATTTAGTATTGTAGTGTACTTCAGCATTTTGTATTTACCTAATCAACCTGTTGACTAATTTTAGGTCAAATATAAATTATGTGGGGGAATATAGAGGCTTTATTTACTTCATTCACTTCACTTTGGTGATTTATTGTGTTCTTGTTTGTATGTTGAGACCCGTAAGTTTTATTCTTCGTGGTAAGAGCTTACCCTTGCTTGGATCCGTTAAGGTAGGTCATGAGAATTGCTGCACGACAATTGGTGAAGGATCTTGGCGCCCGTTTGCGAATTTTGTTGTCGATTCCCTTACACCCGTTTTACAGACGAGTTAGCCGTGGTGAACACACCGAAACGTTGCAGTGAGCTACCCGTGGGTAATAATTTGGTGTTTCAGATCTGTTATGAAAAGTTTTGTCTTTGGTCCTGTAGTTACCTCTGTGGAGGCTAGTGTGAAGATTTTTTGTAACACCTTCAGCGAGTCAGCTAAACACACTTTGAGAAATACTGCCCCCATAAAGTTTGATCTGTTTAGAATACTCAGCTAAGGTTGAATTTAAATCTGACGTTACAGTATTTCTGTGTTTTGTGTATGTGCTGCGTAAATTACCGAAAGATTCAAGTTTTTCCGTACAAGTGCAATCCCTGACATTAATATTGAATTACCGCCTTGCTGTTTCTGAAGTAAAGTAATAATTTCATGAAGGTAATTTGCAGTAACCATTGATTTGCTGATAATTTGCCTTGTATGTCGTGCTAACGTTCTTTTTTTATACGTACCGTATATTGCGCAACGTAAAACCTATCCTCATCAGTGCAAAATGTCATACAACTTCAAGTTCTGTGCCTAACAAGACCTTTTTTGAAGAAAAAGGGAATAATTGCTAACGACTAACATTTTACATTGTAAATGTAATTATATTTTCTTTATAAAGCATTGCTTTGTTTCATTTCTTTTGGTTGGCTAGGCGATGACTAAAGAAGTACTAATGAGATGTTCCCAATTCACAAACAACTTAGAATTTAACGTTTATAACAGAAAATTATTGGATTTTAAAAGACATAGTATTTTAACTATTTCATAAATATGTATGTTGTGTTAGTAAATGCTATAATATAAATTTATACGTACAGGAGACCATATTATCCTTGATGCTGATGATGATGAGGAGAGCATATTTTGTTTGCAGATATTAGGTTTAAATTCATCAAGTAATATTTGTGGACTAGTTTTTATATGTAAAATTACAGGGTAACTCTACTTACTTCACATAATCATGTTTATGTATAATAACATATTTTATTAAACTCATGCAAAGGATTTAACCTGTAACCTTTTACATAAGTGCTAGCGCTTTAAAGTCTCTTTAAAATATAATTTTAAAAATAAATGTACAGTTTTTGTCATTACTTGCAAACGCGTTTGTCGTAATTAAAAACATTAAAAAGTATTAAAGATTGCAGAAATTGCAAACGCTTTTTTAATCGCTTTTTTGCAACAACCAAACTGCAATTTCAAAACTTTTATTCATAGTTAGCTGATTATTGTGGATTTTCAAATTGTTCTGCCTTGTCTATCCGCATTAGATCTTATACTGCGCACTCTGTTTGTGTTTTTGTCGAACACCATCAGTAATTTATTGTTTAACAGGCCTTTACAAAATATTGTTTAAAGAACTATGACGGAAGAAGTTCTTTATAAATCTGGAAGAAGGATTAGTAAATGTTTCTTGAGTGTTAATTCAGTTCCGCACAGAAATTGAGATTTTGATGTTGCGTGACAGAATCGACAAAGTCTAACCTATTCGCGGTTGTCTTTGAAATGGATCCTGCCTTTGATTAGACAAATTGGAGATTGCAGCGTCATAGAAACCTCATGTTAGTGATCGTGGTTTAATAAACCGTAAACTAATCACATACATGCAATTTTTATTCTAAACGCTAGTGAGCGGATTACTTTACATCACCCTGTATAAGTGTAGTGCAGCAAGGCAGATATCGTTGGAACTATGACTTTTTGTGTTCGTAGAAGTACAATACGTATGTCTTAATTTGAATAATAAAAATGAATACTTTTAGTATCGAATTTAGCAATAAATAAAACTGTAGCAAAGTGAAATGTAGAAATGCGCAAAAACTTTTATTTAAAACATTGACTGATTTTGTTTTTTAATTTGTTTTAAATACTACGCTTTTCCTTCTGTGCTTTTTAATTTGTAGGGATGCGTCGTGGATGGTTGTGGGCTAGAGGTTAGTGCGTTTGACTTCTTCGTTTAACGTCTGGGGTTCAAGTCCCAGTACTGAAACATCGGATTTTTAACAGTCATTTTCCCTCGCTAGGTAATGGGAAACCAGTGAGAGGTTCTTCCTAGTAAATCTTCTCTGGAGTAGAAGTGTTTACACTTCCCGTGGTTCGGAGCCCGCATTAAGCTGTAGGTCCTCTAAGCCTGTAGCGCGTGACACAGGTATAGGAGAGATAATCGCTGTGTATCATAAAAGACAAAGCACCTAAAAAAGAAGAGCCGCGTAAGTTTTGACAACACACGATTATAAAAAAAAATATTTCCGTCAACTATTCAACTCTGTGATGTTGAATATCAATAAATCACAATAATTTGTGTATTTTGGTATATTTTTAAATGTAAATTATCTGTTGTCTTTTATCCTTGTCATTTAACTTCCATAATTTTCGATTTGGTTTGCAATACTCGTATTTTGGAAATTATTGTTACGTGATTCTTGTCGGAATATAGAAAATTCCCAGCAGATGCTCAATTAAATTAATAATTATGTAATAGCGTATTTTGTAAAAAGTATAAGACTCATAAACTTTCGACATATTGAAAATTATGGCAACTGCTGAATGTTTATTTAAATTGTTGCACTTATATACTCTGTGCTTGTGTTTAACTTAAAACTTATCATCATATTATCATCACTAACTTCATTTAGTTTTCTGGTAGAAAATACAGAAATATGCATTTAATAATTAATGACAATTAACTAACCTTAATTAATGTAATTCATACAGAAACTAAAGCATTCTGCGACGTATGTCTGTTGTCTCACCCTTGAATTTGCATATGAATGTCGGTTAGATTTATTTCAGTAATTTCATTCGTAAATGCCGCATCTTACGCCACCTTTTGGATATCTCTAACGTCGTCGCCGATTTCAGGTGTCCTAATTGGCGGACATGGTTTAGAAACGGACTGTATGCGTTTTAGGGACACTTTCTAAGAAATGGCCCCGACAGAAGGGCCATTTCCGAACCGACACCGGCTTGCTAACAGGGACGCGGACGCTTGAGAGATCACTGGTAGCGTGCGGACGTGTCGTTCCTGGTGAGATTTGAGTGGGGTTCAAGTTGTTCGTACGAAATAGCCTTTTGCTTGCAATTACAACGCCGCGATTAAGTCGAATAGTGTGTACAGAAGAATGAACAATATTGTGGAAATACCATGTGGTTTCCTTTTTTTTTTTCGTTACCCACGAAATTAACCCTGTTAACGTTTCCGTGAAGATATGTCGTTTCAGCAAAAACTCTGCTGCTGATTATCGCTTCTGCCGTTTGAAACATCTAGTTTCGTCGGTATTTTATCCGTTATTCCGGTTACACAACTTGGTTCGAGATTACGTCACCTGGCGAAATATTTTACAACCTAAAGCCATCATATAGTGACGCCAGCCCAGCTGTCCCCTTTCTCCTAGTCTGCCATCGTTGGGGGCACCGATCGAGCGACTGAACCGTAAAAACTATCCTAGTATTGAATAGTAGTGAAGATCGCAAGCAATGACTATTTATTTAGAAAGTGCTTCGGTTTATGAGACGTAAAAGCAGTTATATTACCAAGAAATAAGGCAACATTCTGTTACTTATTGTCTTTGCAGATTTAGTAATTTATTTGTATTTGTGTTGTGAACTCAATCGATACTGACTACGCAGTTCTTTTCCTTTTTTTAATCTTACCGTAAGTATCGGTAGGTAGAAGGATATGTATTGTTAAGGATGCAATTGATATTCTGATTTCGGTAATTTATTTATTACATGCAAGGCTTGCACCGTGCGACACACCAAACAGAAATTATTGTTTGGACTCCAAAATACACTGCCGAAGTGCCCTACTACACCTTCGCCATATTTGGAAAATTGGTGGTAGTATAAGACTAAGCATTTTACTAATATTTGGTTGCTGTTGTTATGTGTGTTTTACATTTGAGTGAATAAAACAAATAATATCTTTACTTATTTATAAAAGCTGAATTGCACCAGGAGTTTTTTCTAGCATACCCATATAATTTCATTGCATTCGTTTATTTTTAAGGCTAAAGTATCTTGATTAACCATTTCAACCGCGCGAGTGCGAATAAAATTTAAGGGTCTTTTCCCTTGACCTGTATAAGTGGTATTACAGCTTTCAACCACGGGGTTACTACGTAGCCTATTAATTTAATAGTATATTAAAGAACTAGTTTCATAAGGCCTTCTCTTAACGCACGAGTTCAAGTTTGAAAAACGAGACGCGAAGCGTCGAGTTTTTCAACGGACGAGTGCGACAAGTGGTCTTATGAAACGTGTTCTTTATACTATTTTTTCTATTGAGGAAGTTTAAGAGTATTTTAAATAAATTTATGTAGAAAATTTTACGTCAAATCGATTACTAGGGAGTTTT
>JABXWE010032874.1:0-13704 GCA_014611495.1 Limonius californicus
GTAAAACTTAATCCACGCATGGGGATACATCTAGTTCACGAATGTTTCTATCTACATAATTTTATTCAAGTTTGTTGTAATTTTTTAACATTACTCTCTGAAAATTTCAAAAGGAAAGACATGTGAAACAATTTTAGAAGTTAATTATTTAAATCTATCATTATTGTAAAAGTACAATGGAATTGTGATTCAGCAAAAAATGATTGCATATTTTTTCCGGTTGCGCAATACATCATACTTTGAATTTTGAATTTACCAATAACATTTTTATTTAAAAAAGGTAATGGCGACCAAGAAATTTCAAATTGACCAACACATGAATACGGGCCCGCATAAATTGCCAGCAAATGAAGCAGGACCTAGTCAGCAGTTATTAACGAATTGCGTAAATCAGACCGAGAAATTGTAATACATTCAATAAAGGGTTGTGCAGCATGATGGTAAAATGTAATATTCCTTTCTACAACTTTGAAGTCCCAGAATTCCGAAACTTTTTTGAAAAATTTACCAAGTGAGAATTGTGTCTAGGAGAACCGTTTCTAGAGTATATATTCCAGAATTATACGATCACTACATTAACAAAATAAGAGAAAAAGTTGTAAATAATTATATATGGTTTAGCGTAGACGAAACTACTGATGCATGTGGAAGACATTGCAAATTTCGTAGTCGGAATATTGGATGGCAAACCTTCGCCCAGTTATTTGTTTGCCGTAAAGGAATTAAGTAAAACCAATCATTTAACAATAACCAGATTTATAAACGAAACTCTTTCATTTTTATTTTTACCAAATAAAATACTTTCTGAAAAAATTTTGAATATGGTTACTGATGGAGCAGCATACATGGTGAAAACTGGACAAAATTTGAAAATTTTTTTCCGCACCTCATTCATGCGACATGTTTAGCCCATGGAATAAACAGGGTGGCTGAAGCTATCAGAATGGAATTTCCATTCATAAATGAATTAATTTCTACCACCAAAAAGGTATTTTTGAAAGCGCCAACTAGGATTCAAATTTATAAAGAAATGCTACCGGATGTTAGAAATATGGGAGAGGAAGGTGCTAAGAACAATGTTTGGAGGAGTTAAAGAAAATGAGGAATGGAGAAGAAGAACGAATAAAGAGTTAGCAGACGTATACCAGGAGAAAAGTATCAGAACAGTAGTACAGCAAAATAGGTTAAGATGGTTGGGTCATATAACAAGATTAAAAGATGAAGACCTACCGAAGAAAATGTACAGAATGGAGATAGCTGGAAGCAATAGGAGAGGAAGGCCAAGAAAAACATGGTGGGAGAGCGTAAGAGAGGACCTACAACAATACGAGCTAATAATGTAATGGGAAGCAATGGCCAAGAACAGAAAGATATGGAAAAAGAAGATACAAGCCATAGGCCAATAGGCCTGCAGTGCTGATTTATATATATACCGGATGTCCCGCTACCTGCCCAACCTGTTCTGACAAGATGGGGAATATGGATTGAAGCTGCTTTATTCTATGCTAAAAATTACGCGGATATTAAAAATGTCGTGAATACCTTTGACCCTGAAGGTGCCCATTCAATTGTGGATTGCCAACAAATTTTTAATAACAAAAAAGTAACGGTGCAACTAAATTATGTTAAATCTCATTTTGCTGATATTCCAGCTATTATTAAAAAACTTGAAACTCATAATTTGTACCTTTCCGAATCCATAAGCATTGTAAAAAATTTCAAAACGATTTACAAAAAATAAAAATGAAGTAAAGAATAAAATTAGCACAAAAATCAATGTACTATAGACTAAATAAATAAGGGCCTGGAAGTGTTAAAATTTATTAACAGCGTATTAAATGGAGAAGCGGAAACCTTGGATAACTTTAATGAGGATAAGATTTATTCAGAATTATCACATTTATTTAAATATTGTCCCCTGACTTCTTGCGATGTAGAGAGATCATTTTCAACGTATAAGAATTTGTTGGAGGATAAAAGGCATTTGTTGCTGGTAGATACTATTGAAAAGCATATGATAATTTACTGTAATACATTGTAATATTTTATTTCTTTTTTTTATTGAGTAATTTATTGTATAATATTAATATATGACTTTAACCAATGTTGTGTAATGATTTATTTAGCATGTTATTTTGTACCGAAATACTTATGTAAAAAAAATTTCACTGCATAAATATCGTGCATATTATTGCATATAGCAGTAGGTTACTGCATATTTCGCGCATACATTGGCAGTTTTTTGCAGCATGTTTTAGTGCATATATGCTTTATCTTTACAGCGTATCTGCCCAGCTTTAGTAATGAGGTACTCTCGACGAGTACCCGAGCATTGTCAAAGTCCATCTTATGCCCAGTTAAACCAGTATGTTCAGCCACAACAGATTTTGTGATGCGTTTGTGTTTGCAATCACCTTTGTGCTCTCACAATCTTAACTCAATGGAACGACCAGTTTGTCCGATGTAATTTGAGCCACAAGAGCAAGGGATGTTGTAGATCCCGACTGATTTTAAATTTGATATATGATCCTTTGCGGTTCTGAAACCGTTTCTCAAAGTTTAATTAGTCCTAAAGACTGTCTTTATGCTGTACCTACTAAGAACATACCCAATCTTATCAGTAGTGCCTTTACTGGAAGATAGAAAAACTAAACCTTCCGGAGGTGACAGTTCATATATAAATAAATTAATAAAATAATAATAAATACATTAAAATCAAATCCCTGTCCGCTCCAAGGTTTTAATAATCTAAGCACACGGCTCCGTTCAAGTAGGCAGAGCCTGCGAACAAATATTGCTCAAACTTTTAGAACAAATGCCTGTAAAGGCAGACAAGCTACAGGTCGGTCCTTACCTGATACTATGGGGTATAGTTCCCAAATGACGACGCGGTCTAAGCCGGAAGTAAATTGTAATACTGACAGTTTTGAAATTGGACCGCAAATAAAGTTCTACTATAAAATTAAGATACCTACTCTATCACACCCTTGTAAAGAAAATGAAATCTATTGATTGAATGCAAATCCCAAATTATACTGAAAACGACTTAGAATATTATTCCTTTTACAGTACTTAAATCTTATATTAACTGATTTATTAATATTACCTGTAAAGCACAATTAAGTCTTGTAGTATCATCCAAAATAATTTCGATTTGTCTATAAAACTGGTTACAAATTTTTTGTTTTGCAATACTGCTGAACATGGGCCATACTAATGGAGCTACTGGTACATGTATAATATTTTCAATTGTGCTTCTACATCTGTGAAAGAACCACAATAGAGATTTTAATGCGTAAGGTCCAATCCGGTGTACATACTTTTCTAAATTTCCTGAGCACATCAAATATACTATAGCAACAAACCAGTCAAAGCCTATAAATTCATCAGGTCTGTAACTAACAAAAGTATGTGACTGTTTTAGTAATAATGTTAAGTTTTCTTCATGTTGCACTGATGATTGCAAAATTCCACTTTGAATTCCAAACCTGAAAAGAATGTATGAAAGATAAAGTATTGAAATGAAGATTTGAAGGTTGAAAATTAAAAAATACAACCATTTTTTTAAATCAAATTCTTGATTCTTGATCATCAACCCCCATATTGTTTTCATTTATAAAATAAATGCTATTTCAAGTCTGAAAAGAATAATTTTCCAATTTTCAGTCAATTGTCAGTTTCATGATGTCATAGTGCTTTTTTTCTATTAACCGTACTGCTCATTTGTTGTTATTTACAATAACCCATTCTATTGTACAGTGTCTGTGTGATGTACACTGTGTTTTCTGATTTTAATAGTCTTATATAGGGGTATATATTTTCATGATCACAACTTCGAAATTTGCATTCATAACACCAAATTTTTACTATCAACCACTTTTTTAACACAAATTGCTAAACACCACTAATCACGTGGTCACCAACTTTAATTTAGCATAGAAATTTCCCGAACAGTATCCTACAAAATATAACATTGCAGTTTAATTATTACATGTTATAACAAGCCAACACAAAGGGGATAATAAATAGCCCTTACATACCAAAGGACTATGATGTTTCACATTCCCACTATAAAATCCGTTTAAATTATACTATACATTCAATTGTTGATACGATTTTTATAATGCATACTAGCACATTGTATATACGTTTTTATAAATTAAAAAGAAAGTCAACGGCTCCATTCAGTAGTTACTAATATTTCGTATGATTAGTTAACATCACTTTATTTTATTACCTCACAATAATGGTGATTCCATAGTAATCTTCAGGAAACAATCCTAACAGCACTGCATTTGCTGAGGGCCACCCATAATTGGTTTGAGTTGTTGTTTTAGGTATCTGATTAATTATATCTGCTATTAGAGATATCTGCAACACAATTTACTAATGATTTGGTAGCTATTTAAACAGTCATCTTCATACTTTGTACTTTTCTTTACAGCTAACTCTGAATGCTCGGCGTACATGTAGTAACCAAGTATCATCATGCAAACCACCTTTAGCATCATGTAAAAACTTTTGAAGTTCGCTTGGCCCCTTCTGATACCTTCTAAGAGCAGAACTAGAAAAATAATGTAATAAAGCATCATGGCAATGAATGATGATTAAAAATTTTAATTTTTACATGAATTTCTTGTAAAAATGTTTATACTGACTGACAAAAACGGTGAATTATATGTTTAATTGTGGAAAAATTGTAGAAATGCTTTACAAAACAATTATCTTAAGATAATAATAAGTTGATAAATTCTAAACAAGTTATTTGTATAAGATTCCCTCAATTAATTTTTTGTCAGTGAGAACATTTCAAAATCATTTATACAGCAGCGTAACGGCCTCGCAAGGCTTGCCATTTAAAATAATAAGTTTGAAAGCAATTCCAGGAAAACTGGTACCTAAAATTAACAGCTATTGATGTTTTTTAATGCATCTTTGGATATACAGCGTGTTTAAAAAAGGTCGGATAATTTAACCACATAGAGCAAACCAAACAAAAAAGTCTTAATCAACAACTACAAACCGCATATCAACTGTTGCATAGATAGAGGCGTTTTCATATTTTAATTAATAAACTACAATAGTGGGGTTTTTATTTGCAACGAAAAACAAAATTTACATTATTATTTTAAGTTACTGTACACAATTGTATTCCCGTACAACACGTACAACCCTTACTGCTTCTTAGTATACTTTAAAAATGGTACTTTGCAGATCCATACTGCGAAAAATTGCAAAAATATTTACACTTTGCTGCCCAATTTTTGTTAAATGTTTGGCTGGGTATTTTGCAAAACTGACCATCTGATAGGGCCAGTATTTTTGACAGCTGAACTGTATTTTGACTTCTTGAATAACACATTACTCACACTATTGGAAACCATGCCTCTGAATGAAAGGGTTTATGTACGATGGGGCTCTTCCACATTTTTCAATTAATGCCTGAGAATACCTATACCATATACCAACAAATGGATAGGAGAAGAGTTTTAATTGCAGAGCCATGTGTATTGCCTTACTTTAACTCACTATACTTTTGTATTTGGTCAAATGTTATCTATTAGTGCTTTTAATGTTCCTTTTTTCAAAATCACACAATTTATTGATTAAAATACAAACTCGCCTCCCCCTCTGAAACAGTTGATTGGAGGACATATGATGATTAAGACTGTTTTATTTGGTTTGACAAGTACTATATCTATGTAATTATCAGACCCCTTTCCTAAACGCTGTAGGTGAACAATCTAGAATAAAACAGAAACATGTAAGATAAAGCAATTCTGGTTAACAACCAGCCTTTAAAATATTTAAATAGATTTAGTAAAATTGTACTTCGATTATTTTATTTAATAATTACAATACTTTTAACAACTACGTCTTCAAATTGTTTTTGTCACAAACAAATCTAAATACAGGAAACGAAAAGTTATCAATTAATTGCGTTTTTATTTTATAGTGTTGGCTATAAAATCTATAGATAATGTTGCAATCTTTCTGTTATAAACAGATATTTCTATTACTCTTCTGCTAACGAGAGCATCACCTCTTCTGAGCGAGTAGCTGTTGTAAACAGGCGAAAATAATTTTTCTAGTCATAGAAATAATTTTTCAGTCACGTAGAGAATTGTTTATGGCAAGAAAAATATTATTTGAAATTAAAAATTTGTTTGAGGGTTGGAATTTATTTTCAATTTACTGTTGTAACTTTCTTTTGTTAATAAAAAATTAAATAATGTCAGAATGTAAATGCTTAACAAACAAAATGAATAATTTTTACTCTCTTACTTGGCTCAAACGGCGCTTTGCATTCAGAAACTTGATCAATGTTGTCATTACATTAAGTACGCCATTGAGCCCATAAAAACATACATGTAGATTATTTTGAAATTTACCTTGATTGATAAGGGGCAACATTGAGTTGCGCCTGATCAAGGAATTTTTCATTAAGCATAGCATCTACTTTTCCAGCATATTTTATGGATAACAAAATATTATGGCGCAATGAACTGCACTCATCAATGAGTATTGCTGTGGCAGGAGAATCATTTTCACTATCAAATTCATTTGGAGAACACAGACGATTATTAACTTGCAATTCTATTAAAGTTTCCTAAAAAATCAAATTTTATAACTGGAATTTAAATATCTCTTGATTTCATTTGTACAATTCAGTTTTTCTAAGATCGGACTGGAGCCAATAATCGACATTCAATAATAGCTGAATTTTTAGGGTTTTTAGTTGTAATATAATTAACTATTCCATGTCATTGTAAGGTATATCAAAAAGTGTATTTGTTAATTAATTCAATAACTTGGCATGTGCGTCATGTGAGTTTTCTTCAGCTTAGTGTACCAACAAATATGACGTGGCAAATATCACGTGATTTTTCAGCCTGGTGAAAGTGGAAATATATTAACGTCATTTAAGAAGGTGTGCTGTTTAGAATTTAGAAATTAAATTTTTATGAAATCGTACATTTCTGTCTCAATGATTTGCTACTACAGTCCACTACCAAGTACGACGAAATTCTAACAAATTTGTTTAACAATTTAAAACAATGCACGGAACTTAACCTTCACGTACAGCGCACGCCAACCTGAAAACCAGGTGCTTTTGTCTGTGGGTACACCAAGCTGAGCGCGTGACGTTATAGGCACATGCCAAATCTACATAAATATTCATATTGGGAAGTTCTGTTATATTATTATCATGTTACATGTTTAGTTAGGTATACGTTTAATATTGCAAATTAAAATGAATTGTTGATCTCATACATTTTTTAAAATGTTTTACCAGAATTTGCTAATAAAACAGCAAAGAAAATACATATTTTAATGTTCAATACCGTTTGAGTTTTGTAACACGATTAACTAATATATTATCAATTATGAATAATAAAGCACGCACAATATTAACGGATTTATACAAAGCTTTTTCATGTTCTTCTCTATACACCACAATTCAGCTATTTATTGCAATATCTTTTGTTTTATAATAATTTTTCAGAAAAGAATATATAAATCAGAATAATAAAAGAATTACTTTACTGTTTCATGTAAAATAAATAAAATATTACATATTATATGAACATTTTTTGTTTGCTACATTTAATAATGTAATTTTTTTTATTGAAATTCTTAATATGTTATCAAGCTTAAACCCAAAAAACTAAAGTAATGAAAAATATTTCCGGATCAGGATAATAAAAAACGGAGGGGGAGCTTCAAAATTACAGTTACGTCACTATTTGAAACTTATAAATCAAAATAAACATATTAACGCGCGCAATGGCAATGCCAAACACCAAACGCACCTATGTTTGGGGAAAGTGAGAGGTACCGTATTAAATGAAATACAAATTTCCTCCTGCACACGGGTATGTGTAAACACAAAACAGCAAAATAAAACAGCGTCGCCAACTTAATTAGTAGATTTCTGCTCTGCATTCTAGGGACCCTCTAGGAATATTTACACATCAGATAATGGCACCCCTTAGTCCAATCTTAGAGCAAAGCAACTACATAATTTATAGTAATAATATACCTGCAACTTATAATTGTTTTGCAAATACAGCAATACGTCTGCATTTGTTATTAAAATTTTCAATATCTTGAGTCCTAAAATGGTGTCAGATGCTCCTAAACAGGTTGGGTCCAAACAGTTTTCTATTAGTTCGGATAAAACCAAGGGTTTTTCTTGATTTTCAACAATGGTACCCTCATTCTCAAAGCACAGTAATCCCTTCACAGCTTTAAAACTGTAACTAATTGCGTGTAGGAAACGCAGTAAGTTATTCGATTTCAACTCAAACTTTGAATTAAAACCCAAAATAAAAGCCTCCTCTTCATTATCAGCAGACCAAATTTCCTTCAGAAGTTGTTTTATCAACAAATCATGATTGTTTGTAATAATAGTGTTTCCTTGATTGTGGTTTGCAATACTTAGAATTAATTGGGTGCATAAGTTACTTTCACCATAAAGTGAGTTTGTGTTTGTCAGAGCGTTGCAAACAATTTCTTCAAGAAATTCACTTTCACTTTCTAAGGTTTTTAGAGCAAAATAATCACTTTCAATGAAAAAACTTAAAGAGGCTGCTATGCGTGACTTATAATACATGCTGTTGGCTTCATGATTCAAGACAGTTTTATAAAAATCTTTTAATCCCAATATTAGTTTGTTAGAATTTACAACCGTAAATGTTTTTAGAGTTGATGCAAATAAATTTTGACAACAATCAATAAGTTCAAATATTATATTATGTACATAGTGCTGTAATTCGCTTTTGTTAACAAAATTTCTTATACATGCAACTGTGGTATTGACAATAATTTGAAAAATAGTGTTATTCTCTCTAGATGTTCGTGTTGATGAGTAAATGCTTAAATCTGTAGATGAACCACTACGTCTATGTCTTTTTCCCGATTTTTTTAAATTTGATAGATTATATACAATTAATTTACTATTTTGCGATTTTATAAGACTATTCATAATCTGCAAAATGTGTTGATTCCTTTCAACTGTTGAATATAATTGCGTTTTAACTACATTTTTTAAGTTAAAAGGCTCTAACAGTTTTCTTTGAATTTCAGTATTAAAAATAAGATTATAATGGCTGATCATTAATGACTTCAACAACATCGTCAAAATTCTCTTCCTTGGACTTTCACCCCAATTATTAATTTTTATAATAATAATAAGGATAAAATTTTCAAAAGTTACGGCTTCCTGCGACACCTTTATTTTAAGTGGGAAAACTGACAAGCTCTGCCTGTAAATTAAGAATTGGGACAAGAAATAGGCAGAATGGGAAAAATTTAAGAACTGCCTGTGATTTCTTGAATGTTCCAAGCTAGTATCTACATAATCTAGAAATGTACCAATTAAATGTTTTGTTAGATTAGATGTTTTTCTCAAACAAGTTAAAACAATACTACGGGTTTGTAAACTATAACAAAAATGTTTAAACCATTTTGCTTCAGAATCTAGCATTGCTAGAAAATCCAGTGCGCCCAAATCACGTTCATCGCCCAAGGAATAATTTAGCATATAGATAAACGTTATTAACAGTTCTTCTATTGTTTTCTGCTTTGCATGGAGCCAATTTTTAAGCAATACCTTTTGGGTTTTTAAGATTAACTTAAATATAGATAAAGTGCGCCTATGAATTTTATTACTTTCGTTAATAACTCTAGAATTTCTAAAAAATTGGTTATTAAACAACAATATCAGTGCTTGAATTAAATTTAAATATCCTGCACTACACGCATTTGGAATCGAAATAATCTTATAATGTACCCTTAAAGTTTTTTGAAAAATCTGGTCATTTGAATTTATTAAACACTGCTGTAAATTTCTCGATAGAGGTATCCAACTTTTCTGTTTAGTATCTATGATATAAACAGATAAAAGTTTATCTAGAGTTCGGATATGTGTTGAGGAACTCCTGTTGTTATTCAAATTCTGCGAAATTTTATCGTAATCATCAAATTCAGACAAGTTTAAAGATGTCCATAGTTCTTCGTTTTCTGACAATTTCATATCTATTGGTTTTAGGGGCTGGTTGTATTTTTCACATACTTCTGCTTCCAATTTCAAGATATCTAATTTCTTTATTATTTCACCAGAACTGCAGCTTGTTTGAAGTAGAGACGGAAGCTGCTCATTAAGTTTCTCTTCAATATCTTTCCGCATTTGCGCGAATACGTGAAGGTCACTTTCCATTTTTGCAGTTTCTTTAACTGTCTTCCTTGAAAATACACTCACAAAAATTGCAGTTGAGGTGAGTTGAGGTTAACGTAAACAAAACAACATATGTCAAATAAACATTAAACGGAGCGTCACTAAATCAGTGGTGGCGTTAAGAATGGGTCACTGCGCCTTTCCACCCAGCCCACAAATATAACGCTTACTATTTTTTTCCACCTATACAAAATTTGATTCTAAAAACCATTAGAGAAAACATGAAAACGTAAAAATAAAAAAAAATTCAGATTAATGTAGAAGAAGCACACCAAATGGATTTAAAAAATTAGGAGCAGAAGGAAACCAGAGGACAGACAAGGATCAGTAGAAGAGTTCCACGTTGTACCTATATCAATATACCAAAGATTTTCACTGGAACTTACTGATATTTCTTAATAGCAAAATGACAACATTTGCCTAATATATATAAAACTACATCCATTGGTGAACTTTATCCCATTTACGCCATCTGTATTCACTGAACTTTCCGAATACCTATAATATGAAACTGATATTTTTAATTCAACTATATAAAATATTATGTGCAAATTTCAATATACATTATTTTTCTAATAAAAAATAGTAATGTGATGTCATCAATGACGCAAACATTGGTACGCCAAATGATATGGATTATAAGAAAAGCATGCATTGAACCAAAAACTATTGAATGCCTTCTGTATTTCTAAGTAATTTAAAATATGTGTTGATGAGCAATTACTAACAATGTCTCAACTATAGGGAGCACAACCCTATAATCAGGGCCACCCTAACCACAGGGCTAAATGGGCTATAGCCCCGGGGCGCCAGACTTTTGGGACGGCAATCTTGCTTGCACTAAAAAATCTAACCGACCTCGGCCAGGTTCGACCCCGCGTCCCTTGGATCTAAAAGCAAATGCGCTAACCACTAGACCACCGAGGCCGACGTTTATTGGTAATACGAGAGCAGCCTTTTAAGTTTTTACAAACGACCACTAGGTGGCGCTATTGAAATGTGTCATACTATTTTCGTAAAATTTGGCATTTGCAATTGTGAAAACAGTAGCGGCTTAGAAATTGACAGAGTAGTTTGTTTACAGTGAACGTTTAAAAAAAGCAATTTTGTGAAAAAATGGAAATTTCACGTAAAGGTTTTCGTTGGATGATTTTTTACGATTTTAGTAAAGGCCTAACTGAACAACAATGCATAAAATCGCTTCGTTCAACTTTTGGTAATGAAGCACCATCAGAAATAACTGTTTACAATTGGTTTGCAGAATTTCGTCGTGGTCATGCGTCCGTCAGTGATGAATTTCGTGAAAGTCGACCAAAATCGGTTTTTATTCCAAAAAACATCGATGCTGTGAGGAACATGATCGAAGAAAATCGGCATATGACTTACAGTGAGATAGAGGCATCCTTAGGCATATGGAAGACTACAGTACATTCGATTTTGCGTGTGCATTTAGCTGTGAAAAAGATCTGTTCCCGATGGATTCCGCATAATTTGTCCGAAACTCAAAAAAAAACCGTGTTAATTGGCGTAAGGAAATGCTTAAAAAATTCGACCGTGGAACTGCAAAATCCGTATATAACATCGTAACCGGTGACGAAACTTTGATATATTCGTATAAACCGGAAACTAAGCCACAATTCACTCTTTGGGTGTTCCAAGATGAACCGAATTCCACAAAAGTTGTTCGTTCACGAAGCACTTCCAAGAAAATGATCGCTTGTTTCTTCGGTTGTACTGGACATGTTGCAACCATTTCTTTAGAGGATCGAGGAACAGTTAACGCTGAATAGTATAGGTACAACAATTTATTTGCCAGATGTCATCGACGAAATTAGGAAAATCAACCGAAAACGTTGCATCATTCTTCATCATGACAATGCCAGCTCTCACACAGCACGTCAAACAATAGGAAAAAACATTGAATTAATGTCTCATGGCCCGTATTCACCTGACTGATCGCCTAACGACTTCTTTGTGTTCCCCAATGTCAAACAAAAAATGCGTGGACAACGATTTTCATTACCTCAAGAAGCAGTTGAAACATGTTTTGAGAATTGGTTTGATGGCATGCAAAAGTGTATAAATTTTAAAGAAGAGTATTTTTAAAAAGCTATAAAACAGTTTGTGTTAAAAAAAATGTTTTTCTTTCCTAGTTTTTGTAAAAACTTAAAAGGATGCCCTCGTATATTGACTTTTTCTGGTTCTGAAACTTTACCGGTC
Organism: Limonius californicus; assembly: GCA_014611495.1. NCBI lineage: Eukaryota > Metazoa > Arthropoda > Insecta > Coleoptera > Elateridae > Limonius > Limonius californicus. The sequence continues at coordinate 12,461 of JABXWE010032874.1, forward strand.
ACCCCGCTCCCACTTCCCCAACCCGTGTATTTTCTTGTGGAGAGGGCGCATTATTGTTAGTAGCTCACGGGCGCCAAATATCTTATGACGGCCCTGCCTATAATGCGAAATGCAGAGGGCCCCCAACTTACAATAATTAATTTCAGATGTTAGTAATTAATTTCATATATCGAAAACGTATTACACATAGAAATTTACATTTTGCATTTTTTAAACAGAAATCACAAGTATTATAAGGCTTTAAAACCGTTTTGACTAGTCTTAATGAAAAGTAAAACGGCTTCCCACAAGTCTAATGTTTTGCTGCTAATTTAAAGTTTCTTCCGCCGCACACTGGGGCAACAGGCCCTCAAAGTTGGCAATAAATCATAGACTCTACGAATGGTGTTCAAACTTAAATATTGATTTTTTAAAGGTGTCTGTAGTTCAAAAAGAAAAGATATGAATAGCTTTTCAAGTGTTTATTTGTCGTTTTTACTTCTTAAATGAAACATAATAGAAAATTATGAAGAATATAACATAATATTTTAATTTAGGGAAGCTATGATAACTTCTAACAAATTTCTTCGTCATCAGAATGTAAAGAGTTATTTTCATAATCGTCTCCATTATTATCATCATCTTCGTCATTATCAGCGTCATCAATATTACAATGGCTAAGGTGCTGAACGGTTTGAGGTTTTAACAACTCTAGTGCTTAATTTAATATATTCACAGGTGGAATCCCTCAACTTCTTTGTTTTTAGTCGCTTAGTTCGCTGAGAACTTGATTCAAAAGATATTTTTGGGCGCCCGCGTTTTTTATCTGGTGTCTCCATTTCTTCTCTGGTCTGAAATGAAATTGAAGCATGCAGCCATTCAGCATTATTTTTGCGAAACCTTTCTTCTATGCTAAATGCCTTTATCCGACGAGATTTGTACTCTGATTTGTAATATGATAATGTTTTATTCAAAACCTTAAGATACGTTTCATCGCATTTTGTTCGTTTCTTAAGCTCCTCTCTCAAAAAATTAAATTGCCCATCAATATCACTGCTTCTAGAGCTTTTCATAATATCAAGAAGTTCCTTTTTCATTATACACATAGTGTTCGAACTCGTTCCTGAAATAAAATTAAAATAAATTACATTGATATAAACGAAACGTTGTTATTTAGTATTTACTAGACTCGAAAAAAACTCGAATAGTGGCGAAAAGTGGAAAAAACTAAACCGATTCTGAAAAGCCCAATCAATATATATTAT
>JABXWE010032875.1:0-14502 GCA_014611495.1 Limonius californicus
ACATTTATCAACAAAAATGTTTGTTTTTATGTATACTTTAAGTCCTAGAAGTTTGTCCCTGCAATTCATTAACACCCTGTATATATATATATATATATATATACATATGTATATATACACATAAAGTAAATAATTAATGATTATTTTATAATAAACACAAAGTAGAAAAAACTAATTTTGACAATGAAATATTAGTATTTGTGTGTAGGTACGGCTACAAGCTATTTTTTAAATTGACTTACCACCACCAATCCTGCACGTGCGCATGCTACATTTATGACATGCCATTCTACCATATTGGGAGCCCATAGTCCGACTCTATCGCCGGTTTCTAATCCAAGAGTGCGAAAACCTGCAGCGAGTTTATCTGTTTGTTGTAAGAAGTCGTGATAAGTTAACCTCTGGTTTTGATGTCTGGATACAATTGCTTCTCTGTGTGGATATTTGTTTGCAGTAGTTTCTAATAGTTTTCCAAGTGTTAAGGCTCTTAGCGGTTCCTTGCCGATATGATGGATATAACTTAATTTTCTTAGTGACCGCCATCTAAAACATAAGAACTATAGTGTTACATCTAATATAATGCGCAAGCAAACTTTCTTGCTTTATAATTAGCTCAAAATATTCTACTTACCCTGTCGTAAACCTTAAACCTGATAATAAATGGAGAGACGTTTTCCGAAGCATTTTCGTTGAATACTAGTTTCAAAAAAATATCTGGCTCAATTTTGTTGATTAGATAACGGCGCAATCTCTGTATGATGTAGTTATGCACCTATAGTAGGGACGTCCTTGGCATAATATTAACTATCGTGTACACTTATCACACATTTCTTTAATTATTTTTATAGTTGTTATAAATACTAAATGCATACTGTTCGCGCATCTAAAATTAACCTATCAACTGGCACTTTACCAAATTAATATATTTATGTGGGAAACTAGAGCATGCTCGATTTATTAAAAAATAAAACAGCTTGTTGTTTGTTTTAGTGTAGAATTATGTAGATCAAGTATAAATTACGTAATGCGAGTGACTATGCAATATGTGGGAATTAGACGGCGCTTACATTGGATAAGATTCCGTACGATAATTTATTCGTACGGTATTGCTCGTAAGAATCTAGTGGTTACATTTAATATCAATTTGTACGAAAATCTCGTCGTACAGTTAAAGCAAATTTTTAGTAGGTGTACAACCAAATATGGACCCTGCGAGGCAATCGTCCTTTATGGATATGCTGCTCTAAGATTTTTCATTCTCGAAAATATTAGACGAGTATGGGCGAATGATTATTTTTTTATCAAAGAATGAGATTGGGGAATTTGCCAGGTCATATATAGAGTTCAGGAGCCAAGATCAAATTTTTTTTAATATATCGTATGACAATCCGTAATTCCATAGTTTCTTAATCAACTCGCTCGTTTATGGTTCCTTATACTTGATTCTAGGTGAAAATTCCAAAACAAAAATCCCGAATCAAAAATCTCGAAAAACAAAATCCCGTAAAACAAAAATCTTGAATGACAAAAACCTAGATTGGCAAACATCTCGAAAGGTAAAATTCCGAAAACAAAAATCTCGAATGATAAAAATCACGAATGACAAAAATCTCGAATAATCCAGATCTTGTAGTTATTAAGTTGTATACGTATTGTACAGCGTGATTCACGTCAGAATGCGCCCCTGAAAGGTCAACAATATGCAACGTCACCTACATTTCCGCGTTGCGCCGATTTCTAATATCTCTGATATGATTCTATTTAATTTTTATTTAAAAGTTACTATTTTATTTTTATTCTATTTAATTATAAATGTATAGATTGGAAAAAATTATACATTTAAGTTTAAATTGTGGGCAATTCCTCTTAAAAAATCTATACTGTTGGTGTCAGCATATCGAGCAACACAATTTTGCAGCTGGACTGTCACATCCCTGTAATGTTTCTTCTGTGCAAATACATTTCTTCCCTGAATATATTGTTCAATTGCGATGTCATTTAGCTGCTGTTCCTTTTTTACGCAGGCTATCAATTTCCAAATGTTTGGATGGTTAGCTGCAACAACTTCGTTAAACCGTCTGTGCCATCCTTCAACGCAATTGTTTGTTCGTGTTAAATTTTCTTGCACTGCGTTATGACAGTTCCACAAATCATGTTGGAAAAATGGTCGCCTACGACCGCGTCTTTGAGCTCGACCTATCCAAGTGTCTTCAAAATAGTCTATTATATCTCGAAGGTCTGTATAATAATCCGATTCTAACAATTGTTTGAAGACTTCGGACACGTCAAGAATAGAAACAAATGCCAACGCAGTAAGCATACGAACTTGGAGGGAAAATATTTACAATTCGAGATTTTTGTCATTCGAGATTTTTGTTTTCGGGATTTTGTCTTTCGAGATTTCTATCATTCGAGATTTTTGTCATTCGAGATTTTTGCTTTCGGGATTTTGTCTTTCGAAATTTTTGATTCGGGATTGTTGTTTCGGGATTTTCACCGGACACCGTTATACTTTTCTTATACCATGGCCTTTTTTCAACTAAACTAATTATTTTTTCACAATTATGTTGAATGCGTACAGTACACCTACTAACAATACTCTAGTTTCATGCGAATAAACGTTGAAAAACAAAATATTTTAATCGTGTCGAAAAATCTTACGAATTCGTAAGTAAATGCTGCAAGCAATGTAACCGTATACGTAATATAAGTCTGCTTTGTTTACTTTCGACTAATTTGCATCTGTTCGTAAAAATTCGTACGAATAAATTGTCGTATGAATTTTTATCAGGGCTGGTGTGGCTCAGTGGTAAGACAGCCAGGCTTTGGATGTAATAGTCCGAACGTTTCCCGGTTCGAATTACTCTAGGGATCAGAAATTTTTCTAATTGCCTGGGTGATCGGTACTGGGTTCCGGTCTCTATTTACCATTAGGGATCAAATTAATGGATTACGGTCGCATTATACCATACAGAGAAACATCCACACACACACACCAGGCAAGTCAAGCACGGTTTCGCACCAACAGGGTTGCCCGCAGAGTCGGACCCTGTTGATGCATTAGCACTAACTAGCTTAGCTTTTGCATCACACCGCCTCAACACTAGGGGTGTTCGATATCAGAAACTGGGTATCGAATAACGAATAAAATTAAATATCGAATATTATTCGATATATCGAAATTCGAATAAATATCGAAAAATTGTTTGTTCGATATATCGAATAAATTTATTCGAATAATAACTTATTGGATAAATCTAATAACTTTTATTCTAATATCGTTATTAAATAAGTATATTGAATTATTCGATATACACTGTTCCAAGAAATTAACGCATCAATTATTAATATTGCGATAAAAGAAAAGTGGTGCGCTATCTACTTCAACCAAATGCACGGAATGAATGTCTGATACAAACCTAATAGAAACATGTTACTGTTGATCTGTTTCTATATCTTTAACTCTGATAAAAAAAATTAATCAATTTTACTTGCATATTTCCAATTTACTTGCAGTTTCGTTTTACTTTAAAACGTATCAAATCGTGTAGCTGCCATCAAATAATTGCTTGTACGATCAGTCTTATTTGAAATGTAACATATCTCAAAAAATTTAAGTTGTGATGAGTATGTCACAGCCCTTACTTTGTCCGAAGGAGGGTATTCTTTCCGCGCTATCGCTGACAGGCTTGGGATGAACCACACAACCATTTCTCGGGTCATCCAGCGTTTCAGAGAAACTAACGAACTTGACAGGCGACCAGGGCAAAGGCGACCACTTGCTACTACCGCTGGAGAAGATCGTTTGCTTCGATTGCGTGCACTAAGAGAGCGCTTTACCACCACAAGAGCCCTCCAAAGACAACTTTCAGAAATACATAATGTGCAGGTTAGCATTGAAACCGTTCGGCAACGTCTTCTGGAAGGAAATCTGGGTGTCAGATTACCAGTTACTGGCCCACAGTTGACTGCAGACCACCGCAGACACAGATTGGATTTTGCTAGAAACCACTTGCATTGAGAAAATGAAGATTGGAGACGCATTTTGATCACAGACGAGTCCACATTTTGTTTGGAGAGTTGTGATAGGCACATTCGAGTTTTTAAACGTCCAAATGAACGATATGCTCAATGCAATTTTGCCCCCGACGACTGCATTTGGTGGTGGCTGAATAATGGTATGGGGAGGCATATCTTTCACGGCCCGCACAGACCTACACATCTTCCCAACGGTACATTAAACAGTCAGGGGTACATTACGGATATCTTAGAACAGTATGTTGTGCCATATGCCCCATACATCGGTGACAACTTCCAATTAATGCACGACAACGCTCGGCCCCACACAGCCAGAATTGTGCAAGAATGCCTAGACGACGTTGGTATTCCTGTTGTGCAATGACCAGCCAGAAGTCCCAACTTGAATCCGATTGAGAACTCTGGGTCATTCTCGGAAGATAAGTACGATCCCTCCAACCACCCCCAACAAACCCTTTGTCAAGCTGTCATAACAAGTCGAGGCGGAAACACAGCCTACTGAACCTGTAAACTTACAATTCTTCAGTTTTCGAATTTTGATTTTTTTTAATTTTTGCATTTGATTGTTGTTAATTTGGATAAAATATGGTTTACTTAATTTTAAGCATTATCTATGATTAAACGTACTTCATTACATGCAATACTTTAAACAATATTGCGATTTTTAGTTGTGGTGCGTTAATTTCTTGGAACAGTGTATTATTCCTATTACTTGAATAAGTACCAAATCACTTGAATACATATCGAAAAGTATGCAAATCGTATTCCCTAAAAATAAGTACCTAGTGCTAACATTTTTTCAGGACGATCGTCAGGAAAACGTTATATAAAAATTAATCTTTTGTTTCGGTTTTCATTCTGTGGGATTTTATACGAATAGTAGTTTTATTCAAACGGATAAGTCTTTATTCGAATAAATTTACTCGAATAGTGATTTATTCGAATAAATTTAGTAGAATTATTGAATAAATAATTCTTCGAATAATTTTGTATTCGATAATTCGAATACATCTATTCGAATAATTTTTTATTAGATAATTCGAATAAATTCATTCGAGTAATTATTTATTAGATATATCGAATAAATTCATTCGAATTAATATTTATTCAATATATCGAATAAATTTATTCGAATAATTATTTATTCGATATATCGAATAACTATTATTCTAATATGTTTATTTAATATATTGAATTATTCTATAAATTATTCGAATTATCGGTACAAACGCACAGGGCTACTCGACACTGTGCAAGCGGTAGGTTTCGAATCCAAGCCAGAATCGACGTTTTACTCAGACAGCGAACGCTCTACCAACTGAGCTACCATCATGTCTGCATTAATTGTCGTACGACGTTCCAGGAATCAACCAACAATACGCATTTCCTATCCCAAAAATCACTAGCCGTGAGCTTCGGTTCTCAAAGGATTGCTTGGGCTTTTTTGGTTTGGGGAACTCGCATGTTTCCACTACATTAATTATTGCTTGGTTTCAACATTTGTGTACGACATCAACATTTCTTTGCCAGTCACAATGTAATTCAAGTACTCATCGCAATCAGTTTCGTAACGAAGCAGGTACATCAGTGCAGATGTCATTCGCTAGTTTTTGTGAACATTTGTCAACATCTTTAGCATACGGTGGGAATATTTAAACAGTCCTTAGTTTCCGAATACGCCTCGTATAATTTAAAAAATCCTTACGTTTCAGTGAAGTTGTTTATGGAAAAAACCTAAAACTTTCCTGATGCTGATTACATTCAAAACAGCTCTTGAACATAATGCAGAAACTTCAGATTAGATAGTAAATGAATAGTTGTGGTTTCAATTATAATTTCCATCTTCAATGCGTAAGACTTATACGAGGGTGGTTCGTCATTTATTGTCACTGATATAGAAGCAAATGACTTGGCCATTCGAAACAACTTTATTTCTCAATATAGTCTCTTAAAAGGTTAACATACTGAGTATAAAGATAATGCAGAACTTGAAGGAACGGTTTGGCGAGGATGGTTAAAAATTTCACAATTGAATTGGTTAATGAAGAATTTAAAAAAAACACGCTGCGTATGGTCAGGCGTTAACGTGTAGAAGCATGATTTCAAAGTTTAACAATTTTCGTCATTTGTTCTGAATCCCCATACTTATAAGTACTTCTTAAGGTTTCACCATACACGTCTGCAATAATTATCGTACCACGTTCCAGCAAATCAACCAACAGTACGCTCTTCCTGTCTTAAAAAAAGTAGCCATAAGCTTTCCGTTCTCGAATGTTGCTGAACTTTGTGGTTTTGGTGGACACTTCCAATGCATCGATTGTTGCCACTGCATACACTGACAGAACCACGATAAAGTGACGTGTGGCTAGCTCATCAACCACTAAAGCACCCCTAAGCCCCTCATTCAGTGGAAATATTCAAACGGCCCTCAGTTTCTGAGAAAGCCTCGTACTTTGATGGAAATGGCACTTGTACGGGTATTGTTTTAATGATAAATACTTACCCGCCTACTCCTTTCCAGAAAAATTGTAGAACAATTGCTACAGAAGCTTAGCGTAGTAGTTTCCCATTATGGTTGAGTGCTTTGCAAAATAATTTACCACCCAGTATCCTGCACCACACAACCTTAAATATATTCGTTTTAGAAAGGCCCAAGCACTGTTAAGAAGTTTGCAATCTAATTCGTAATTTAGCAATTCTTAATAAACTCATCTTGCAAATGGTTTATTCAAATGAGCTTTGAGGCTTTTACGAATGCGTTTAAACTCATTAGCGTATTACTTTACCACGGCAAAAGACGAAGAAGCAGAGTTCCTAAAAGTATTTTTCGCATCGGTATGAATCGTTGTTGCCTATAAATTGATTTACCAAAATATATAGTTACAGTACAATATCCCTTTTTTACGTTTAAACAAACTCACAAACGCATTTATTAAAAAAATTATATAATCAACTACTTGGCAAAATGACTTGACATTTTACAGCTATCTATACAACCGATTAGATAGTTCCTTGCAAGAACAGTTTAAAAACAGCTATTGCTATCTATATTTTATTGCGATAACTTTTCAAACGATACTTGTATTTTCCGGAATAATCTCATAAATATCAAGTACCAAAATAATCTGTAGATTACTTACACAAAAATGCGTAACAATACACAAAGCATGCCTTTTTCTTGGATAATCTATGAAGTGGAATTAGTAAATTTACTATTGCCCAAGTTCAAAAGGGCATTGGCAATTAGCCGTACGCGGAATGGAAACATATTTTATAGAATTTACTTATTTCAAGGGTTCAAATTTAGGAATGGCAATTTTTTCCATAACGAGTTATTACGAATACGCTGAATAGAAAAAATGTGCCTTGTTAACTAAATTGCGCGAATGGAACATTTTTAATAGAAATCGATGAAAATATTTAATAATAATAATTAAATATGTTAATAAACCGATTTTAAATTCTAGAATTGTAATTCCGATGTTTGGTTCTATAGTAGGAAAACGGGGGTTAGTTCTAAAATCGGAATCCGATTATAACGACCACATAGAATCGATTCTCCAGACTATAGAATTGGTTGTGGTTCTGGACTCGTTTAAGTTTAGATTACATTCGCAACTGATAATGTATGAAAGCATTATGAAGAATTTTCATTTAAAAATGAACTTAATTTAACTAGCATACCAAGCGGTATACCATTACATCGAAAGAGAAATATTGTTAGGGATTATGTTAACTGAGTTGCCTATAGGAAAAGTATGTAGCAAGATTTGTGAAATTATGACCAAAGATCCCAAAACAACACTCCAAATGATGACAAAAGGGTTATACATCAATAAGGAAAAGATTCTAGAAAAGGGTTATTGTTGCATGTTAATGCACCTGCCCAATCTGCACTGATTGTGAAGTTATTTCTGATCAATACGGTGTTGTTGGGATTAATTACCTACCCTATTAAACTGACTTGGAACCAGAAGACGTTTTTCGTAAAGTGAAAACTATACTCGAGGGGAACCGATTTAGAACAATTTAGAAGTAGGTATAGTAGAAGATCTCAAATGAATATACCGGGGGATTAGCAAAATAGAAAATATGTGTTAAATGGATGCAGAATGCAAATTCTTGGATAGTGAAACGTTTGAACATATTTTTACAAAGGTTTAATTAAGAATTTCATTTGCAATAATATCAGATGAAAACTCTTGTATATTTTGTACCTTTCGTTTTTTATAATATTTGTATGTATAATGTTTATACGGCTGCAGTATGAATAATAATAATAATATTAATATATTTTTATGTGTTTATTATTTTAAATAATGTCTACTGGGTGAAACAGCTTAGTAATATGATGTATATAAAACAATTACAGAAATAATTGCTTAAGTAATTTTTTGCCAGATTCGCTGATCCTCCTATTTTTGCTTAAGATAGAGATTAAAATATCAGGTTATTTAAATAGCTCATCGATGATACTGATGCGTAGTAACTTATCTTTTCCTTACAATAAATGGAAGTTCAATGGTTGTAACAAGAACTAAATGTGAAAAATATACGACAAATCAGAGTATGCTATGACAAAGAAAACCTTTGTTGCAGATTAGGAAACTGCGGTGGAAAAATATACAAAAAATAAGTTTGTTGCCTTCCTAGACCGCTCGAGTACATCAGAAAATTAATTTTTGTTTTCTTCAAATTGTTGTTTCAACAAATACTTCTGAATTTTTCCGGAACCGGTTTTCGGGAAAGTTTGAATTATTCTTAACTGACTCGGAATTTTAAATTGTGCGATTTTGTTTTTACAAAAGTTCTTTAAATCGTCCAAAGTAAGTTGTGCGCCATCTCTTAATCTAATACACGCGCACACTTCTTCTCCCAACCTTTCATGAGCTAAACCAACAACCTGCAAATTAGATACTGTTAATTGTATATTATATACAAACAAAAATCTAAAACTTACATGCGATTCTAATACATCCGGGTGCTTATTCAGTAAGTCTTCAACTTCCTTTGGAAATATATTTTCTCCTCCTCTTATAATCATATCCTTTAATCGTCCAACAACTCTTCCATATCCGTTTTCTTGAAGAATAAACTGATCACTGGCAAGAAACAAATTTTAAAAATGTATTAGTTTAATCGGATTTGTTTTACCCCGTCTTTAACCATCCATCTGCACTGAGTATTTCTTTAGTTTTATTTTCATCTTCCCAATATCCTAACATTGTGTTGTATCCTCGTATGCAAACTTCTCCAGGCGTTCCCATTGGTACTAGGTGATTATTGCTATCAACAACTTTAACTTCTAAGTGTTCGCCAACGTACCCAACTGTTGTCGTTGCCTCGTGTTCACCTTCAACTGGAAGAGATTGGAAAGCAACCGCCGTTGTTTCCGTTAACCCATAAATTGACTAAAATTGAACTAAATCAAATACTTAACTTATTAATAAGTAATGGGGTGCGTTTGCTTACTCTGATGTTCTTTATTTTAAGATGCGTTCGCATTTGTTTGAAAAGTTGTGGAGAGCATGGCGCACCTCCCCAAAGAGCTGTGTCAATACTAACATTTAAACGTTGTTGCATTTGAACGTTAACCAAATCTACATACATTGTTGGTGTACCATAAACAACTGTACAACTACAAGAAGCGAATTAACTTTTGTAAAATTAAAGGTAGGTACCTATCAGTTTACAACCTTTCTTCTTTTATCGCCTTTAAGTTATCTAGGGGGCTATAGCTTGGTGAAGGCAAAACCATAGTTGCACCATAATTAAGTGCTCCTCCGATAGTAACCGTTATACCAAAGGCATGGAAAAAAGGAACTTGAACGCAAATTTTACAATTTTCTTTATCTAAATCTAACCTTTTTCCAAATTGGAAAGAATTATTAACAATGTGGAAGTGACTAGCCACTGCGGCTTTCGGATGGCCCGTTGTTCCCTAAAATCAGACAGGATTTGTTGTTGTTGGTGAATCTTCAAATCTTACCGAAGTAAACTGAATACTGCATGGGTCATCTGGTTGAATTACGTTCTGGTTGTCTCCGATACTTTTAATACGTTTGGTATCTGCTATCTCCAATATGTCATTATAATTATAGGTGCCTCTAAAATGTTTTAAGAATTTAGGCATTAATTAATCACGTGTAAAATATACTATACCGGATTGCTAATTAGTGCGTGAAAGTTCAGTATTGGCATTATTAAACCGATTAAGAATATTCTCTTCGTTTGGGGCGATGTAGTGCCAAAAATTGCACATTTTAAAAATATTTTCAAATATACATCCCGAGGCATTATTTTTTAAATAGAACATCCTGTATATTATTATATTTTTGAATTGGCATGTCAATTCTCAGCAATTTTTTTGAATATTGTCTTATACCTAAAACCGATATTTTCAGAAATATGTTTACTTTTTCATTACAAAATGATAAATTATTAAACTTTTCTATATCTATCTAATCACACACAAAGTGATATCATTTTGTTATTTTGTTATTTATACTTAGAGTTACCTTCTAACACGAGAAATGTCTTTAAATTCTCTAAATATTACCCTTATTTCTGTAATTATTTCATCATTTGGTGAGTATGAAGATTTTAGCAGGTTTCTTCAATATCTCATCTTAGCGTTTTTAGTTAAGTCGATGGGAATTTTGGAAGAAACGAATTTGTTGACATGATTTTTATTATGGAATCGAGCGAACAAAATTCTTTATTAACCCAGCGAATATATTCGCAAAGATGTCTTAATAGGAGACAATCTTCTCTAAGAAGTTTAGAAAATCTTAAAGACAGATTCATTAGAATCGGAAATGTAAATTATGAAGAAGGTGAGACGAAATAGCGGACAAGTGACGATCAGTTGAATGTTTTGTTATCAGTAGTAGCAGAACCATCTACTAGTTCGACCATCATATCAAGACAAATTGAAGTATCCCGAACTACTGTCAGCAAAATTTTAAAGCAGGTTTCATGACTACCGTATCACAATTCATCAAGAATTGTTGGGACCGGATTTGGGCTTTAGAAGGACATTTTGCGAGTGCGAAGAGGGACTTCTAACTTTTTCCAAAAAATATTTACTGAAGAGTCGACCTTCATCCAAACTGGCAGCCCAAACCAACATAATATTCATCGTCATGCAACAGAAAACCTAAGAATTGTAAGACCAGTTGACGGACAACGACAATGGACTGGATTGCTTTATAGGGGGTGTTGTCGGTGATTTTGTGATTCGACATCATTTTTTAATAAACATCTGAATGGTGCACAATATTTGTATTTCTAGCAAAAATTTTGCCTCAACTCCTGTAAAATGCCGCTTCCAGCATGACAGTGCTCCCTCAATTTGAGAACAGGTGGATACGTCGCAGCGCTCCCATCAATTGGCTACCTAGATCGCTACACGAAAATTGATTTTTTTCTATAGGGACATGTGAAACACATTGTGTACCAGATCTATGCAACTACTGCAGGAGATATGAGACAACGCATAATACATACCCTTGGAACAATTTGTGTTGAGTCACTGCGAGCAGTAAATATGTCGTTTTTGAAAAGACACTGAGCATTTATTATAAATAAATACTCTTTCTTGTTCTTAGTCTTCCTCTTCTACCTCACTGTGTAGAAGTGTTGCAAATTTTCCATTTCTTCCTTGTAATTCTTCCTTTTTTTTATTGTGAGGTTACAACTAGTCTAAAAGATTAATCAGCAATTTTTATCTAACTTAAATTAACTAAATGGTTATGTTAAGAATTCACCCACCGGTGTCCTCTCAGTTCTATTTTGCAACACTTTATTCGTGTGTTACCACTCAACGTCTCTTTACACTAGCTCAAATGGTTTCGTCCTCTTCCTAGATCTGTATGTGGTCATGAAGCCTGGTCTCGTCCTTCTTGGCAAGGTTTTTGTATCTTCTGTCACGGCTCTTATCCCTAGATTCTAGCGTACTAGGGCGCATCTACGATACTCCTCAGTACTTTGTTCTGGAAATTTCCGATTTGGTTGATGTTAGTTTTGCTGCCGTAGCTCCAAAGTCCATTATTGTTTCTTTGTATTTCTTTCAAGTTATATTAATCTATCAGAGATTGATTTTAGCATTTTTTTCTTGTTTCTCGAACTTTATTTCCTGTTGTTCAAAAGTTTTGCCATTAGGCTTTGTAGTAGCTGGTTTGTCGAAACTTTTGTTTTCTGTGAAAATTCCTCCTTTTCTTTACTATTTGGTAGTGCTGGAAATGCTTTTCGGTCCCATCTACACAGTGTTTTATTCTCTGTCTTCCATTTTTTTGAGTTGCTTTGGTTAGTTCTGGTTGTTTCGTTTCTTATCTTTTGCATCCCTTTGGCTACTACGCATCTGTGTAGCTGGCTGGGTGAGCTTCGCCACATTTTGGTTTGCTGTTTTCATTCATTTTGCATTCTTTTGTGTGGTGTTTTCCAGCACATTTCAGACATGTTGATTCTCTGTTGCAGAATCTTTGGGCGTGCCCATAAGTTTGGCATTTCTTGCATTGAGAGATAGTTTTGATTTTCTTAGAAGTTCTATTTCAACCTCATGCCTAGTATCCCTTCCACATCGTATATTTTTTTAATGTCTTTGTCGTTTCTGAAGCTTAGCATAAATAGCGGGAGAGGTTTCTTCTCTATTCTCTGCAGAATATTGACGGCTTCTATTGTTTTATATCTTTGGCTATCTTCTACTATACTTTCTGGAGCGCATGACGGGTGCAGCTTTTTCGCCATGACTTTTATGTTTCTTGTTTGTTTATTTTCGTACGAGTGCCAAAAGTCCTTTCTTTCATTTAGTAAGTTTGTAATTTGTCTATATTCTAATTCTTCCTGTCCTTGTTTTTTTTTTCAGTGTTTGTTATTGCCAAATATTTAAACATAATGCTTTTAACTTCTTGTTTAACGTTCCGAGTGCCGAATCGTTTCCTTTCTTCAGTCAAGTCTATAGTACAGTACAATTTTTTGAGGGTTTTCTGACTCCGTTCTTGTTCTCATTCCATGTGTATTCATCTCCTTCTACAGTTAACTTCCTGTATTCCACCTTTGTCTTATACCCTTTACCTATTTCTTCTTTTGCAATTTTCCTTATTTTTGCCTGGAGTGCTAGATGAATACTTGAAATGAAATCGCTTTTCTATCTATGCTAGTAATAACGAATTTTGTCATCTGTTTGATGCAAGATCATGGCTGCTAGATCAGATAAATATAAAAAGTTTAACAATTCAATGGTTTATAATGAAAAAGTAAAAATATTTCCGAAAATATCGATTTTAACCATAGGACAATATTTATAAAAATTGTGGGGGATTAACGTGCCGATTCAAAACAATATAATACTATACATAGCGTTCAATTTGAAAAAATTAAGATAATACTCTGTATGTATGTAATTTCCACTGATGTAAAAAACACCATGTATAATAAAATTAATATTTGCTGGTTGTGTCATTTTAGTAAATCACTTGGCTGCATACCTACTTGCGAAACATGCATTTCCTTAATCGTAAAACTCACGCACTGAGTTAATTTGCTAGCACCAACCAAAATTTTTCCATTTGTTAGGTAAACTCTGCAACGCCTCATGCAAAATCGAAAATCTGGAGATCGCTAGAAAGCTAATTTTGCGCTGAATTCAAAAATGTAAAAATATACAGGATGTTCTATTTATAAAATAATACCTCGAAGGTGCTCCGCTTCGCGATAATATTTTTATATAATATAATTTCGGCACTATACCACTTAGAAAAAAATAAAAATATCTAATCATTTTATTAATGCCAATATTGGAGTTTAACACACTAATCAGCAATTCTGTATAGAAGTACATTTAATTGATATTTTTTTTTCATTGAAGTAAAATTACAACCAGTGGAGGATACGGAGTTAATAATTGGTCCGGGGTTGAGTAGTCAAAGTATTATAAGTAGGGATCTGGTTATTCGTTCGTTGTTCATTAGTTTATTCGTAAATATCCTAGAAGTTTAAATGTTCAATACGTCAAATTCCCAAGAGTTTAAATGCCCAGAAGATGAAATTTTCAAGAGGTCAAACTTTCGAGAGCTAAACAGTCAAGAGGTCAAATGTCGCTAGACCAATCATTTATTATTTAAAAACTCGTCACTATTTTACTCATCAAGGTATTTTTTTGGAACTAATGCGTAATAGGAAATCTTCTGACAAACATTGAGTTTCGGCTATTTCAATTTATTTTTAATCTTTAAACGGTTTTAACTTGTTTTTTTAAATACGTTTTGTTATACTTTTTACATTGACATTCTATTTGCTTTAATTTAATATCAGTTACATATCTGATTATTTTCAAAATAGGAAGAAAAATAAAATTAGTGAATGTCGAACGGATAATAAAAATAGTTTTTTCATTTCTTATTAGTTTTAAAAAATTTCCTAATATGTTATTAATATTAAATTGAAGCAAATAAAATGACAACG
>JABXWE010032876.1:0-17107 GCA_014611495.1 Limonius californicus
TCGGGTATATTCTGTCTATTAACCTGCAGCGAGTTTCCTGTGTTATGTTGCTGTAGCTAAAGCCTGTATGACACTACGTTGAACTGAATGGAAAATTTGCGTGTAAATTTGTAAATAAATTTCCTGCTAAATTTTCATTTTCAGTTTCAATAAGTTTTACAATTTCCTGTCTGCAGCGTAAGTCAATCCTAATGCTACATTTAACACGTACACATATTGATAAATACTTTAGTGGCATTTTTGCCAATATATTATTTAGGTTTGTATTACTAGAATTTTGTCAAACTGGTGGTTGTGTTTATTTTTATCTCATTTCGAGGTCATCCTGCATTTGTCATGTTGTTTTGCTTAGGAAGTTGTTATATTGACGGGATCCTTACGTGACCAACACAGAACAATAAACGAGGCACATCACTACCATACATTAATTTTCACCCCATTCGTCGAACATTTTTTAATTTCGCGCCATCCGTTAACTACACCTCCTCCTCGTGAAACTAATTTATGCTGTACAACAGTCATGCGCTGCATTTTCCGTTTGATTTAGCCACTTGTGCGCCTCTCACCATGTATATTTACTTCCAATTTTAGATCATGTTCTAAATAATTTATATGAAAATTTAGCCTGAAATTTACTATTACTATTTTCACCTAAATTTTTGTGTAATTTGTTGTGGCAAATTTAACGTGGTGTCATATAGGCTTAAGAGTACAAAATCAGATGCATGCCAGTTAGATTACCTATTACCAATAAGACAAAAGATTCATTTGCGCCAGTTTAAAAAGGAAAATGTAACGAAAACACATGAAACGAATCAGCAAAGTGAGAAGGGATATACATTGCACATTGTTAATTTTCGTATTTTGACATTCTCGTCAGTGTAATCTGTAAAGTGTTTATATTGTATAGGTATGCAATTTTAGCAGTACAAATTACAATTCGTTTTTTAAAATTATATTGGAACTGAAATTGTGACATATGAAAAACATTTAATTATTAATATGCAAATTAATACCCCTTAGCTTAAAAAATATTTAAAAAATCAAAAAATATACTATTTCTAAAGAGAATGCTTCCTAGTAAGCAGTTCCACATGTTTTACAAATTCAATAAATGTATCTCAATAATTATAAAGAATTGGATTCGTCTTGGCCTGAACTTTTTCTGGAATTAACCGTGAACTTATGACGCTCCCTGCGGTATAAGTCAGTTTTGAGATCAAATTTATATTCCTTTACACACAATATTCCACTTAGTAATGCGTGGTGGTACCTCAGTTGGTAGGGCGCTCGCTTTCTGAGCAAAACGTCGATTCCGTCTTGAATTCAACTCGCCAGAATTACAAAGTAATAAAAATGTTGTGCAGCGACCCGCCACAAACTATTTCCCAATCCGGTTTGCAACCGTGGGATCTTAATCCCAAAAACCTTTTCTGTGAGATAGTGGGATGAAAAAGGTGCTGTTAATAACGATTCTTCTGAGGTACACCAAAATAATGATACTAAATAGTACTGCCTAAAGAACATTTTATTGGTACTTTTAGATTATTCACGATTATCATCCCTTGGTCATCTTAATTCGTCATACATCTTCTTATTTTCCCATTAACTTCCTCACTTTCGATCTCTTCTTTCATTTTACACTTAAACGTCTTGTAACCTTCGGGTAAAATTATTTAGTATGAAGTCTAGATCTATGTAGATACAGCTACATTTATTAAACACAATATACATTTACATAGATCCAAGATAATCGTAGTCCAAAATAGTATCTCGATACTTTTACGTTAGATAGATTCAACTAAAATAAATATGTTCATATTTATTTCTTCTTAGAGTCGCATTATAAAGCACGATAAGTCACGGTTTTAGTATTTTATAAGATTATACAAATCTATCCGACAACAGGCCAGAACCAGCAATTCATACGGTTCTGATCTTGTGTCATTACCTTGTTGCCATGGTTTATTGGATTTTATAAAGATTACCATAAATTTACCTTTGTTCCCCATCATTACTCTATCAAGTGGTACAAACGTATCCCCGATAAATAAAAGTGGGCTTCGTCACTCGTGATCAAACCCATATCGTCTGTCAACAATTCCAACGTCGCTTCTGCGAACCTGTGTCGTCTCACGAAGTCGATTTGCCGCTGTTTTTGAACAATCATAATCTTATACGGATACGAAAATGAAAGTCCAAATGTAATTTTCTGCGAACTGACCTATCTGACATCTGAAGAGCGCGTGCTTGACGTACCGCCGAACGATGAGGGCTGACTTCCACCGCTTCTCGCACCCTTTCAAGGTTTTCCGGAGTCCGTACAGTCCGATTACCTCCACGTGCAGTCCGCGCTCTCAAAGATCCTGTTCTTTGAAAACTATTCACCAACTTCATAATGGTATCCCGTTTCGGAACACGACCATGACGACCAACATTAAAATGGTTTCGAAATCGTCGCTGTGTGAGCACCACAGAACGACTCGTTTCAATGAAGGTGTTGTAAACAAACATACGATGTGCTACAGACCAAGGCTTTATTGCTACTGAACTGGCATCTATCACGAGTAGATATCAACCGTTTCGAAAACACTCGGTCCACCAAAGCGCGCGTGACAGTCTTCTTAAAAACACCCTACCTCCTTGTAGTTTATTTTAATGGTTTAAAAGGTAGACTTTTTTCACATTAATTCATACTACCCTCCCCCACCCCCGGAACCGCTTTCGCATTACTTAAGGGGGGTGCGAGCGTCCCTTACACACTAAACATTCATGCAACATGCACCCTAAACTTAACTAAGCGAAATGCGGTCGCTCCAGCTGGGATTCGAACGCCCCAGCCAATCGGCCACATATCGCGGTGACCTCGAGTGGCAACGCATTTCTGCACTACTCCACCGAGGCCCCACAAAGGTAGACTTGAATATATTCATGATGACGCTAGAATCGGGCAACTGCCGGTCTATTGAAATCCAAGACATTGTAGTGAATCCTAGCCGATTGACTTTCAGAATGATGCGGAAGAATCTCCAATAAGGAGACGGGTAGACAAATTATACATCTACATTTAGAAAAGTAGCAGACCTAGACAAAGTCCATCCGACACAGTCTTACAGATGACAAAAACATAGCATCGTGCCCAAACTTCGCTCAGACCTATAGTTTGTACTAGTGGCAATGACAAATTTCTTAATTGCATTTATCTGTGCTGAATGCTGGCATGGGTATTTATACGAACGCAAACGCCAGTTAATTAGAAAATCATTACCAAGACTCAAAAATACAGAAGTAATTCCATGGTGATTACATTTCTCCGTAAATAAGGTATAATTTATAAAGAATTTTGGCTTGAAGGACAAGCAGTAGATAGTTTATTATATATTAAAATTTATAAAGAAACTGTTGCCACGAGTTTCTCAGCTATGACCACAATTTCGAGAAAATAGTAGTTGGTACTTGTAGCATAACAATGCACCTGTCCACTCTGCACTGGTTGTAAGATCATTTCTCACTAAAGTTGGCGTTCTTTAGATAACTCACTTACGTTTACGTTATTTGGCAGCAGAGGACATTTTTCTCTTTCTTAAAGTTAATACTGTTCTCAACAAGAAACGATTTTCGGGCGTAGAATATATTAAGAAAAACTAATCGCCGAATGGAAGCAATTTCTTCAGATACGTGTACTGACTGTTATCAATAACTTCTAGAAATTTGCATCATGCGTTTTACGTAAATGGCGATTAATTTGAATAAGAATCAAATATTATTCATGTTAGTAAAATTGTGTATCTCCTTAATGCGACAATACGGAATTAAATTGCCAAACTTCGTGTATAAAATGAATTTTAAGGTTCAATATCAATCTCAAGTATCAGTAATTAACTTACATGTAATATATTTCTTGCCAGCAGGTCTTATAAATTAATTAGTCAATTGTAATGCTTACTTCTTTACATATTATACTTTTATAGTTAAATAAAAGAAAATGGAATGCTTCAACTAATGCGAAACATTCTGTAAGAAAATAATTCCTAAGCATTTCGGCTATTTATAATTTGCTGCACACTGAGCATAACTTAAATCAAAAGTATTATTTGCCTGCCATTGTAATGTTCACAATAAACTAGAACCGATTATATAGAAATTCCCAACTATTTAATTAACTTTAAATTGAGAACTACCGGCTTTAAACCTGAGGATTCGGAGGATCATTAGAAGTTTAACGAATGGATCTTACTGACAACAACTACTTTTCCAACCATGTTCACCGTCAGCAATAAATTGGTAGCGGTTAAACGGATAATATACAACTTCCTACGTCAGGTACCTACCTTGCACAATGCCAAATCGGTTGTAAAAGGCAATAGCTACTATATTACGGAAATAACATTTTCAAAGGTATTCAAAATGCCTAGGTAGTGAGAAAATTGTAGGGCCTACATAATTGACAAAATTTATTAATATTAACGTGTTCTATTGTCGTTATAATGCAATAACGTGAACAAAAAATGATCGAAAAATCATAAGAAGTGCTAATAAAGAATTGCTAATGCTATTGTAAAAACTCCTTAAAATCAACCTACATTTATGATACATGTTGACGTAATTGATTAAATTTTATTATACCTTATTACAGCACCATCTTTTAAGAATACAATTTACGCAGCACTAATGTCAAATTTATCCATTTTTTTACATTCAGAAAGATACTTCCACTCTCCAAAAACATTATTTTGTCCTATACTACGTACATTGTCTTCCACATTGGCTGCAGTTCGCTATACAGGGTTCAGGTTGACGGTCCTAATTCCCGAAAAGGACAAAGAAAGAAATATATTGATTTACCGATGTAAAACGTTGTATTTAATTTTGAATTGCCATGTCGGTTTAGGATCCCCTGCGTTTGTAAGAATTAGACAACATATTTATTGACACAACTACTTGTGGCAAATTTTTGTACAGTTATAATTATAAGGGCTGTATTTTTTTCGCTAAGCCTATCTAGCAGGCTGTGATATTTTGAAACAAATTTTGCTTGACATTTTAACGTAGTTGTTTACAAGTTTATTTGAAAGTTGTCAAATATACTTGAAGGTATTTCAAATACATAATTTTAAAGTAATCCTTTCTCCAAGAAATCATGAAATTGAATAAAGAGCATTATTGAGCTGTGATGTCTTACAATTTCACGCTTGGCTTAAGCCATAGAGAACGTTTTGAGGAAATCAATCGACTGTTTGGTATCAAATCGTGTTCCTTAGCTACCGCAATGCAATAAATTTTAACGTGGTCGACTTTCCTTAAATGACAAATTTCGAGCTCCTAAACCAAAACCGCAGTTACCGAAAAGAATACTGGTCTTGTACGAAACATGATTCAAGAGTACCGGTATGTTACTGCCAGGAGTACTCAAGCAACTTTAAAGATTTATGTGAAAGCAATTGACAGCATTTTATACAACCATTTGATGGTACGTAAACTTTGTGCCCATTGGATTCCCCACAATTTGACTCCAGTTCAAAAAGGAAACCGTGTGGCATGATGCTGATCTACACTGAATCGCTTTGGCAATGAATAGTCTGATTTGGTGTACAACATCATTAGAAGTGATGAAACATGGGTATACTGCTATGATACCGAAAGAAAGCATCAATCGGGAGTTTAGGTCTTTGAGAACGAATCGGCTCCACAAAATTGTTCGTGGAAACAGCAAAACAAAAAGATGCTCCCACATGTTTTTGGAATTACTGGACATGTTTTTACTATAGCACTGGAGGATCGTCGTACTGTTAATGCTGAATGGTACACTACAGTTTGTTTGCCTCAAGTTCTCCAAAATGTTCGCGAAAAACGTCCAATAGCTGCTCGAACGACTGAGCATTTGAATGCCTAAGACATTGATATAATTGGTCATTCGCCGTATAGTCCAGATTTAGCACCAATGATTTCTTTTTATTGCCGCGTATAAGGAATAAGTTACGGGGTTTACGTTTTCGGTTTAAATCAGTCGAAGAAGCGGATGAGGCATTTAAAATTGAACCTAACGCGGGAAGATTGGAGAAAATGTTTTGAAGATTGATTTTCACCGATAAAAAAATGCATTGACTGTGGATAAATTATAAATAATTTTTTTTTTCTCAATAAATTGTGTATTACTTTATTAGGCTCGGCAGAAAGAGAAACACCTCGTATAAAGCAAATTCGTTGCTAGAAATAACACAAAATTGAATATGGTAAGAAGAAACATATTCGAAATGTTGCTTGTTTACTAAAGCAAAAATTATACAGTTTTAACCGCTACCACACATCTAAATTAGATAATATTGTTACTATTGATAGCATCAGCGATATGTTATATACAATTTTAAAACTAAATCCTGAAGGAATCAATTTAGAGTGCAGGATTGTCATTAAAGGAATTGTACAAGAATATTGTGATTATCCTGTCTACTTCACATTTGAACATACCACCAAAACTTGATGCCGCAAATACTATTATTGACAGGGGTGGCAATAGAAAGAATATCTTGTCAGAAAGCAATTGGTCAAACGCTTAAATAAACAAAAAGTAGCAAGCTTGTGACGTACGCGTTGGTGTCCTACGCAAAGGACGAGTGTTTATCGTGCTTGTACCTCCAGCCGCCCGCTATCCATCGTCGGACGGTTATGTAAGGAGCACAGATTTCATTGATAAGTCATATTTTGTTGATTTTGATTTTATATTTTCGGTTATTGCTTACGAATAATAAACTATTATATTTTTCTTTATTTCCTGGCGATTTTAAACCAAAACTATGTACGGTTTCCAAATCTTTAACCGGAACGGCGTTCCAGGAAGTTCCGACGTACTTTCACCCGTGATTATTAATATTATAGCTATAACAAATTCTATGGCGGACAAAATGGACTTTATTCAAAAATATGCTTCGTTCATTAACTGAACAACTTTAAATAAGTCTGACAATATTGAGACTCATCAGAGCATATAATTAAAATGAATAACACTGAATTCATAATAAAATCAGAGAAAAGTCATACTTAATCGCAGTGCAGAACCGTAAAATTCCAAAGAATTTGTATTGAGCATTTCAACTAAAAATATTCCTTCCAACTATATTCACACGTTCCAAATTGAGCTTATCGCAAAACTAGTTTAAAAACATTAAAATGTTTTAGCCTTATGAGATAATGTAAAACTAAAGCTCACTTGTACTAATTGAAGTGTTTACAGAGCATAATTAATATATTAGGGTTCATGCGATTCTCTAGCAGGAACTGCGCTCTAGTGGTAAACAGCTAAAGCTGCTTATTACAACCCAGAAACCCTAATAGGAAATTGTAACGTCAAAAAGTAATCTATACTACTCCAGATATATTCATATGTTTTAAACAGATACTAGCAGATGGAAACTGTTCAACATTTATCATTGCTACGTTATTGTTAGTAATTTTTCAACTTGTAAAGTTCAAAATTATGTAAACTTCCGTAAATCAGCTTCTGTAAAACAATATACAGGTGCATATTTCACGCATAATAATGATTACTAACGGTTTTCTGTACTCTACAATCCTAAAAAGAGGAACTAAGTTGTGCAGAGTTTAGCGCAACTGCTGTTAAATACGTTGCATATCCCCAGTTATAAAATAATTATTAGCAGGGCCGGATTAACCCTCAGGTTAAAAAAGCTTAGCCTATCGACCCTCCTTCGAATTTGACCCTCCGTGATAGAAATAGAAATAAAAATATATAAGTTACACTTAATTATTTATTAATTGAATTCCTTTGAAATCTGTATACATCCTCGGTCGTTTCTTCTAAGTAGCCTCTTGGCCCAAAAAGGCTTAATCCGGCGCTGATTATTCGGTAAACTATATTACTTGGTTATTTTACGTATTATATCGATTAGTCCAAGTGACCTATGTTTGGGATTTTTGCATAAAGCATAATAATTATGATTATTATTAGATAATTATTATCTAAGATAACCAAATTCAAAATTTTTTTTGACCTACGCCCTAAGTAGTTACGCAAATCACTTTCGCATTTCACAAATATGAATTGTTTCACTACGGCATTTAATTGTTCCCAATTATTATTTGCGAACAAATTGTATCCTACACTACTGCTAAAATCAAGAACATTAAAACGTTTTGACCATACAATTAACTGTAAAAATTAAACTCACCAGTATTTATTGTAGTATGTACAGAATATATTTTAAGTTTTACAGCTCACCTCGGGTAGGAGCTGCGCTCTAGTGCTAAAAATCTAAATTATTATGTTAAAATCGGGAACATCCAAGTGAAAACTGTATTCTCATAAAGTAATCTATAATGTAAGGAATTCTTCGTAAAATTTAGGCAGCCAGTAACAAACGAAAACTGGAGAACTTTTTGTTCTGCTGCTGGATGATATTAAATGCTGTATAAAGAAATCTACTAATTGTAATTTCACAGCTTATAATGTTAAAAATGATGTAAACTTTGGTAATTTAGTCTCTGTTATATGATGTAAGGGTGACCTGTAGACACCAAAGCTTTTGTAAATTCCAGCGCTGCACGCCTTAACCAATTTTTGTTTGGAACACACTTAAATATGAATTTTAGAATAAATATTTGTTTCTTAAATTTAGTATTATTTAGCATTTGTTACAAATTCGTATGTAATTAATTATGGTATTTACAACCTGTAATGTCGAGTAATAATAATCGTAGTATACAGTTGTTGTATACTGTGTAATAGATAAGAAAAAATGTGCTTCAATATTAATAATTCTTAATTGCAACAACAGATTTTTAGTAAATCACGTTAGTAAACCGTTAATCATCAGTATCAACAGTATAATCGGATTGGATTTATTTCTTCAATCACACGTTCACATTCCCATCACTCTTGAATTATTTTTTCAGTTTGTTCGACGGATTTTTCCACATTTCAGCCGTAACAACTGATAATGCTTACAAAAATAAGAATGAAATTGCATATAACACAATTCGTTGCTAACAGCCAATAAATATTATTAACCCCTAGGAGTGTTTAAACTCCTACAAATGATCATTCGAACTGCATTATTGTATTGGTAATAGGATGCGTGGATTGGATAACTCCTACAAACCGAACGAACAATTTTCAGCATAAGCAGAAAGCATTTTAAGTTGAGTCACAATATTGGTAAGGTAATATATTTAATATCATCTTCGTGGTATAACTGTGACAGTTAAAGTTATATTTGAAAATTCAGATGATTGTGGAAATAATTCTATGTTAAGTTGTCTAAATGTTAAAAATTAATTAAAATATCTGTAGCACTAGGCAGCATGCATTTTAAGTAAAATCTCTCAGTGAACGGGCAGGTTGATGTTTAAGTTTAAGGCTTTTGCTTTAATCCGGAAGTCAGATAATCCTGCGGGACGGACTGTACGTACAGTTTGGCGCAAATACAGTTAAGTGGGTTGCATAGCCACAGTTACGAAATAATTCATTAGGAAATCCTATAAGAACTTGGATAATGAGCGCGGTCAACCATCCGATACCGATATTTTTGCCGAAAGTGTGAGTTTTTAACTTTACTTTTTGCAAAAATGTTATGATATACACATTCAGCTCAAGGCATCTACGAAAATATTATAAATGTTGTAAGTTTAAACAGCTGCTAATCCATCTTACAAATCGTTATTATCGTAATTATAATGAAAATCTAGTGTCATATAAAAACCACAAGTAACTTCTTGCATAACCACAAGTGATGAAAAGTTATAGTAATTCATATATTCATATTCTATCAATCCTTTAATAGTGTAAAATCTATTTTACAGTCCAACCAAGGTATTTGTAATGATATAAAATATAATACTGGCACGAGGTGGCCATGGGCTAGAGGTCAGCCATTAGACTTCCAAGGGAATGGTCCGGGGTTCAGTTCCCACTACCAGAATAACGGATTGTCAACGGCCGTCTCTATAGTAGAAATGTTTGCACTTTCCGTGGTTCGGAGCTCGCGTGTAGGTGGAGGGCCTGTATGACTTTGGTACCTTAAAACGCGCATCACAGGCATAGGAGAGAAGATTGGTGTGTAAATATACACAAGTTACACATATTATTATTCAGAAAACTGATATAATTTCAGAGAATAAACTGTGGCTTTACATTTAATAATCGCAAGTTGGTTTTATTTCCCGATATAGAAGAAGTGACGTAAACTCACAGCAAGAATGTACGACTCAAATTTGCACGTAATGAGCTTCTATAGTGGAACAGTTTCCACGAAAAATAATACAGATATTAACCTGTCATTACGTTTCAATCCACCCTGTATACATACTGCTCTACATAGAAATAAAGATGAAGAAAATCTCCACAAGCAAATTAAAGCGGGAATCAATTATTAATCTACTTGAAATATGATTTACTTGTTAGATATTTTGTTATACCATAAAACTGTCAGCATTTTGGACATATGTTATAGAGTTTAAGTGTCTGTATTTTTATTGTGGCATGTTTTTAATTGCGGTAATGTGCGCATTCTTTTCTTCTTGTTTGGTAGCATCCAGAGTATCAGAGTGTTTCACAACTAGCTTTAAAATCTTTGGTATTTGTTGGTGAAGTCATTTTGAGTAAAAAAGGTCGAATAAACATAGGTCCTACTCTAATTAATTACAAAACCATATGAAATCACAATTTTAATCACTAATTAATTCACAACCTTAATATGAAATGGTCTTCAAAAAAACATTTTGTACGATCAGTTACTTAAAATTGAACTTTTAAACAATAGCTGAAGTGCACAACAATAAGCAGATTTTTTTGAGAAGATGCTGTACCTAATATTCGACAAGTGCAGGACTAAATCTTTACTATACTCATAGATGTATTGGATGTGGAAGACCTGCCATAAGACCTTCAAGATCTTCAGATGATATGTGTTGAAATACAGTAATAAATGATGGGAAATTACAGAATCAATCGATTAAGTAATATTTGCAACAACAATGTAAAGTTTTGAGTATGCGATTCGCTGATTCGTAAGTTTCAGGACTGTATTGACTATTGAAGCTCAAGGAGCATTCTGGTTTGGCTTCTATTGAACTGGGGTATAAAGTATCGAAAAAATTCAATTTAGCTTGCGGCAAATAGCGGAAAAAATGACTGCTCATAATATAAAGCTATACCTAGGGTTCGTGGATTTAAGCAAGGCATTTGACACAATACCAAGAAGCGAGACATGGCAAATATTAGCAAATAGAGAAGTAGATAAAACACTACAGAGTGCTATAAAGAGCTTCTACAAAACCAGTCGAAATGTTGTAAGAACAAACAATTGTCTTTCGAGGGAATTCACCATAACGACCGGAGTGAGACAGGGAGGAGTGATTAGCCCACTTCTGTTTATCCTACTGATGGATGAGATATATAAGACCTGCAAACAAAGATTGAAAAAGACAAGACTAGATACCTACAAGCTACAACAGGTGCACTTATCAGAAATGATGCATGCAGATGACTTAGTCATAATTGCAAAATCGGAATCAGACCTTAAACATAACATGAAAATCTGATATGAAGAATTCAGGGCCCACGGAATGAGTATCAATAAAGAAAAAACGGAAGTGATGGTATTAGGAAGGGAAAAACACATAGAGGTTGAACTAAACAATACAAAGCTGAAACAAGTAGAAAACTTCAAATACCTGGGATCAGTTATAAATGAAAAAGGACAACTTGGTAATGAAATTGATAACAGGATAGCAAGCGCAAATAGGCTATACTACGCACTGAACAATAGCTTCATCCGGAAAAAAGAAATCTCAAACAAAACAAAGACTAGAATATTTCAAAGTGTATATTTGCCAGTGCTTACTTACGGCTGTGAAACATGGACATTGAGTGACAGGGACGGATCGAGATTACAAGCTAGTGAAATGCGTTACTTATGAGCTGCATTAGGCATTACGAGGAAAGACTGCATTAACAATAAAGTAATACGCGAACGTATGAACACTAAACCGTTATCAGAAGCTATTGAAAAACGACAGTTAACGTGGTTCGGGCACCTCACGCGAATGAGTGACAGCAGAATAGTTAAAACCATATGGAAAGCTGGAATAGATTCGAAAAGAAAACAAGGGAGGCCAAATAGGAATTGGAATGGAGAAGTTGCCAAAACACTACAACGAAGAGATATTAATTGGAGACAAGCAGAGAGGCTAGCGCAAGACCGTCGAGCATGGAGGACCCTATGTCTCGGCCCCTCGACACCGTAAGGTACAAGAGGATCCGCTTATGTATGTATGTATGAATTCACAGGTGGAGAGCAGAACTAACATATACATATCTAATAACATGCTGATCTTGATTTTGTCTCGTAAGTCTTGAGCCTTTGTCTTGAAAAATTTATATGTTTGTAATAAAGGACAATACATACATTGTAGTTATTGCTAGCACTATTATTGCAGGACAGTATTAAACAAGTTCGTAGAAAATTGCTGAAAATAGATAAGCTTAGCAGCTTCTAGTAAAATTCAATAAAACACCCACAAATTAGAATGTGAAAAGATTTAAAACACTGTCAGCAAAGCGTCCGATGAAACTGTTTTCAATTCGCCGGTTAGATTTTTATTAAACCCCTTCTACCCTTGAAATAGCTCCCCTTCAAGAACAGTTTGTCACGGGCAAAAACGGAATTATGACATATAAAAGACGGCATGCCCTAGCGTAGCTCAGAGGAGGAAGGGCTTTTGTAAAATACACCGCGCTTAAATCTGATCAAATTCGGGATAAAGTCGTAATTAGTGAGGGCGCCAACGGAAATATCACAAGAGCCGGCACTGTTCAAGCTACACGTTACTTTGAACGGCCAATCCGGTGGTTGTGCGTGATGGAACATACCCTCCCACGCAATTCCTCCTTAAAAAAATTTCTAGCCCCGTAAATAAAGGGGCGCATCAATCACTCTCAGCTGTACTTACAGGAATATTTACATTACTTTTAACAGAAATCAAAATAAAATGGAGTTGAGTTTAACAAGGCATTTAATTAAATTAATGAAGCGGACAAAATGCGCGGAAAATAGTTAAATGATTATAATTTAGCAACGAACAAAGATCGCCATTATTAAAAAAAAGTTGGAAACGAACAATCTTAAGACTAAACAAGGTCACGAACAGGTAAACTCAAAACAATTCAATCTAAGCTAAAAATACCTGAAAACAAGACACAAACAAAATTTAATTGGTTGCTAAAGATTCCACAATTAACGGCGAGCGGCCTCTCCTGAATCGTGGCTAGCAAAGGTTTTGAATATCTACCTTTTTCGATGGAAAATTGGCCCTTCAGGGGGGGGATGTAAAGCTTGAGTCAATCCCTGAGTGTAGTGGTGAAGTTTCAAAGTTAGTTGCCCTCGAAACCACTTACTTTTGATAGATGTTTCAATATTCCATCATACGACGAAATTGTCCAAATCGGTACTTTAAGCGATATTTTCGAAATTTTAAGGAAACCGAATATTCCCCTTTTCGGACGTAGCGTGAATGGTACCCCAGAAAGCGAAAGTAATTGTGTACTATTAAAATTAAACAAATTAAAATCGAGCAAACTGTGAGAAAAGTTATTACACTGAAGACAAAAAGCCCTTTATTTCTCACAAAAATATTTTGTACTCTAAATGTACAGTGATTCTTGCCCGCTAGCTCGAGGAAAGCATCCCTCGTAAGATTACCCTTTTTTTTAATCTACTGATGATGACTGCTTAGCAGTCGAAATGTACATTTAGAGTACATAATATTTTTGTGAGAAGTAAAGAGCTTTTTGTCTTCAGTGTAATTGTGTACTGACACATTACACTGATTCGGACGCCTAGGGGTAATTTTAAATCTGCGTAACAATCAGGTCGAGAACTAGAGCGTGACTTCCGTATTCTCCTCGCACTTAACAGTGCGAAGACTCGAGTTAAAGCTGCGTTTGTAGAAAGATAAATAAACGTCGCGCATACAAGATGCGTTCAGTAAAAACCAACGAACGTCACACTCCCTTTACTTTATGAGAATTTCTCCGAAATTTTCTTAAGAAAGAGAGATATTCCAAGTACCGAAACGGAACGGAAACAAAAAAAACCTCAGGATAAAACGTAATGAAAATGCTCTAAAACTAAGTAAAATCCAAGACCCAACCAAAAGATATCAAGCAGCAAAGAAGTCCCACTGCTGTGGTACGACGACCCACCCTCTCACAGTAGACCGGTATATAGTCGCGACACGCTAAAACAACGGACAGCGTGGTTGGTAAGAGGAACAAGCCTCAAAAACGTGAAGCGTTCCCTACCGATGGGGTCTGGTCCATCAGGCTCACGAAACGCAATTAAAACAAAAACATTCTCGTGGAAGAGGTATCTCTCAAGCTAGAGGCTACAAAAAGAAAATGACGATGGACCCGCTGAAGAAGTCCACCTTGCGCCGGATAGAATGGGTTCGCCCACCGTAGTTGACCCAAACCACGACCAACCTCCCCATCTAGCCAGACGACTTGTAATTGGGGAAAGACACAATCGCGAATAGCAAGAGGGTAGAAAGAGGGCGAAGAAGAAGGCATTGGGACAGATGTTGGCTATCGACCAACAAATATCTGTAGAGAGCGGTAGTAAGAACGGGCGGGAAAATAAAGTGAAGAGAAGACGATAAGTCTAAATAAATACATACAAACACTAACTATATATAATACAAAATACCGTCAAGGTTGCGACAGGACATAAATGTGTTTCCTTCGGTTTATCGACATAGGAAGTCTAAGATACATACCTCATGCATCAACGCTTAGAATATGTAAAAATCGGTAAAGTCTTACACCCGCACAGGGTTCCGTCCAACCTGCCGATACAACACGGGGAAATTTAGGGGCAGTGGACTAGAAACGGGTTAATGAAAACCAAACGAAAAGGGCGATTTGTGCTTCACGAGATCAGTACATTACGCTCGCCTCACAACAAACGGAGTCTGTTAGGGTAACAGGCCCATGAAGTAGTATAAGGAACATAGTGAAAGGGAGGGCAAAATTACCAGTCAAGCAACGGGGTTGTAGAGTTGAGCCATAACAAAAAGTGAAGCGGCACAGGAACGACACTGACATAAGGTTCAGTCTGACAACGAAACCCTATACCTTTTGAGGTACTATAGGCATCAGATAGTTCGTACTAGCGTAAGAAACCTTGCCCTTAATCCAAGAAGGTCAAACAATCGGTGTGCCAGTTTGACGTTAAAATACTTAGCAGCGTCGGATAAAACATAATTCCCCCGCCACGTGGAATCACCGACATTAAACATAGCGAGGCGTCTGCGAAGATCATAAATAATTTTATTTTTCTTGTATGCGGTATCTAAATGTTTATCAATATCGCCATACAGTTTGTTGAAACCTAGGGGTTTGTCTTGAAGAGTGGTACGATCGACAAGTTGAATGTTATCTAGGGTATCGGATATAAGAGTTAATTCTCTACTAAAATTTGCAAAATAAGAAGTCATACCAGTGATTTTGTGAACAGCAGTTCTAACTGCACTGGCCACTTTGGCCAAGTAACGGTCCCAAGTTCGTTGAATATCGGTAATGTAGGATGACAACATTGTTTTCATAACACTATTAATCTCTTCAGTGGGGTTTGCTTGAGGATGGCAATTAGCATTGAAAATAAGGCAGTAATGCCTGGCAGCAATCCGTTCGAAAGTTTATGCCTAAATGGCCAGAAATGTGATCATCATGCAAACGTTTAAGGATCTCCGCACGCTTTGGTTTAGGGACAACTGTCAGCTTCCTCACGAAGGTCGGTATAGTCAGTTTTAACATATTTAAAAAGTTGGAGAACGAAAGGGGCCTTTGACCGTTCATGAACTATTATCGGTAGTACGACAATAATGGATTTTGGGCAACAGTTAGAGGTGGCACCAGTACCATACTTCACATTAAATAGAGTATCTAACGTACTTGTGCTGTATTTAACAATCAATTTTAATAGCTCTATTGAAATTTCATCAGAATTTATTGTTCTTTACAATTCTAATAGCATGTTCTATATTTCTGCGAATATTTGGCAGAGCATATTATGTGTTCAATCGTTTTCAAATAGTTCTCCGACATACGGTTTGGATGTAATTAGTTTCTTCTCGTTTTAGCTTTTTAACTTCGAATTAATTATATTCCACTGTTTCTGTTCCAGTACCTTATTTTATATTTTTATGCACGTTAAAAGTAATATATTTTGTTTCCTGTCCTCGCATGTAATAGTCACATCTTCTGTTTATGTTCTTCTTTCCTACAGAGTTCTTAAATCATTGTTCGAGGAGACTTTAAAAAGTTTAGCGTCAATTGTTTGTAATTGATTAATTATAATCGGAATGTTCCCATATTATGCTGTATGAAACATTTTAATTATCTATTATCCTCCACATATACCGGCTGGAACGTAAATACAAATAATATTCAGGAAAAGACAGTTTGAAGTATAGGAATGCGGCAGCGAAACGATTTGCTCATTTGTGTAACTGTGGCCTGATTTCGTTTTGAAGTACATTTTATGCGTTGAACAACTTACATTATAATTTAGTAAATTATACAAAAAAATATAATTTTTTATTCTACCGAAGTTATATTTAAATTTAAACTCATGTTCTACTTCATTATGCACTAAAGTTAATTAAAAATGGAATGATAGCTGTAATAATAGTGTCGTAAATTATTAATCATATCGATACTGGAATCTAATATAATATTATCTATGCAATTAATCGGTGCTCACATATATGGAGACTATT
The DNA here is from genome assembly GCA_014611495.1 of Limonius californicus. NCBI lineage: Eukaryota > Metazoa > Arthropoda > Insecta > Coleoptera > Elateridae > Limonius > Limonius californicus. Next base: position 16,795 of record JABXWE010032876.1, read on the forward strand.
AAGCGAAGTGGCGATTAGAACAATGATAATGAATATCCTATGAAAATTTAAAACCATGTTCTTATAATGGTACTAGCGGATAACCGTGCTTACCGTTCTCTCCCAAGGGATAACTTAATTATATATACGACACATTCGTGAGTAATTAAATTTATTATTGTATTAAATATACGTATTATCCATATTAATTTGTTAAGACTTATTAACTTTAAAATTATATCTAAATTTCTTATTAATTTTACTTCGTTTAAACAAGCAGACACCTCTTAACAAACATTGCACAAATCCCATTAACACACACACACACACCCAC